>WMED01010040.1:0-15979 GCA_019650415.1 Pipa parva | reverse complement strand
TTAGAACTAAAAATGATTAATATTAATAGGGGTGCCCAAACTTTTGCATATGACTGTATGCTGCAGATTGCAGTGATTCTTAAGCATCCATGCATCTAGACAAATGACTAATTAACATTGCAGCATATGGATTTAACGTGCCTGGTTTAAAAGAAATGATTTGGAATCCTTTCAGAGTTGCCATCTCATTCTTTTAAAACAGAAGTCCCCAAACAAGAGGCCGCAAACCACTGCCAGTCTGTGGGCCCCTAGGAACAGGGCTGCATGGTGGTGATGCAAGCACAGGGAGCACGTCACCTTCATGTAGCTGGCAACATGCTTGGCACACCCACCCTGCAGTTTCATCAAACCTTTGCTTGGATCAGGGAACCGGCCCCTGATCCAGCAAAGATTGGGGACCACTGCTTTAAAACAAACAAAATACATATGCAAAAGTGCTGATTTATAATTAGTTTAAATTCATAACACATGCCTGTCTATAAATAGTTGAAATCTGCACAATGCATAATTACCAAAGATTAGCACCTTGTATGTGTACTTTGTGTGTGTGTGTTCAGTTTCTAAAGGGAGCTTAAGTCTCAAGGTGACTGACATGGTTAAAGCTAGCCAGCCTATGTATAGCTAAATAACACCATAGTAACAGCCATGGGACATACCCTACAGCAGGTCCTTTCTTTCACAATGAGATGAAGGATCACACTGCCAAGTGCTTCATTTCAGAGTGAAGCTAAGGACTCTGGCTGCAAGATGGTAGCCCATAGCTTTTTAAACAGACTGATTTAATTAAGCACAATCTAGTTGGTTTCAGGCAAGCCAGTCAGCCTGAGACTTTACATTATACAGTGGTACCTCGGTTTTCAAACGACTTGGATTTCAAACAAATTGGTTTTCAACCACGAAATTCGAGAAAATTTTGTCTTGGAATCTGAACAAATATTTGGAACTCCAACACCCGAGATGAGCAGAATGGCATTTGCAGCATCAATACAAGTCAATCTGCGATTGGATTTCTTATGGGATAAATTGTTTTGGTTCTCAACCGCACTTCCAGAACGAATTGTGGTTGAAAACCAAGGTATCACTGTACCATAACTGTACTTTCCAACCTATGAAAAATGCATGGTACAGAGTTGAAATCTCAGAAGTACCACAATGCATCAGGTGTATAAGGAAAATGTAAAAAAGACTTCATGAAAACTAGAAATTGAATCAGCAGGATCAAAAAATGGCCTGGCCTCCTTACTGTCTCCTTTCCTGTAGAAAAAAAAAGTAACCAATATCATAAAGGTAGCTACTCAAATATTAATTTATCCTGAAGTCCCAACAGATCTTTGTAATAAAAACAAAAATCTCAACTTCAAACAAAGCACACAATAAACAACATTTTCTATAGTATATATGTGTTTGTTTTTTTAATAGCCAAATTAGTGATGAAAATAAAGACTTGCTCATCAGTCAAAATGTTTTGAGTCCTATATTAAGTAAATAAAATGGCTTGTCAGATTAATATTTTTATGTGTCATGGACTAGCATGATGACCAGCTGACATAAACATATCAATTTTCCCAACAAATGGCAAAAAACAGTACAGCGCCCAAATGACAATGAACCAATATAGTATATTAATTCAAAAAATAAAAGTATTTAAAAGAATCAACAGTCCATAAATAGTCCAAAAGCTTTTTAACCTTTAAAAAGTCCTGCTTGCAATCCACAGGGATAATCCACCCACTTATCCCTAACGAGGTACAATTGGTAGAAGATTCTGCTTGGGAGCAGATGTGTGGATGCGCTGGTGAAAAAAATAAGAAGGAAACACAGGGATTTTCCACTGAAGAAACTGGTGCAGCGTTTTGTCAGAGTGTCCCAAAATGGATTCAAGGTATCAGATAGTCACTATCTCAACGCGTTTCGCCGATATAACTCGGCTTCCTCAGGAGAATGAATAAGAAATGATTTCTTATTCATTCTCCTGAGGAAGCAGAGTTATATCGGCGAAACGCGTTGAGATAGTGACTGTCTGATACCTTGAATCCATTTTGGGACACTGACAAAACGCTGCACCATTTTCTTCAGTGGAAAATCCCTGTGTTTCCTTCTTATTTTTTTCACCAGCGCATCCACACATCTGCTCCCAAGCAGAATCTTCTACCAATTATATCAATTTTCCCCTAGTTTTATAGTTGAGGATGTTTTCCCTACAGATATCTCATGAATTTGTGATAGGTCTAACGGGTCAAAATGGAAAAGAAAGAAGCAGCAAACAAGGATTTGATGTGCTGTATACAAGATAAAGGGGCTCAAGGCCAGCTCTGAGGGGGGGAGTCACCAGTGCTCTGAACAGTTGCATAACTCTATTCTCCTTGAGCATTGCTCTTAACATTTGTGGAAAAATGCTTATAGGAGAATACAGCTTTGCATCTTTGTAGAATCGCAGTGGTAAGCCCCCTTTTGTGGGGGTGCCGTCAAATTGCCATGGGCCCTGGTTTCGCTAAAACCAAACCTGAAGGGCTTATCCATTAAAGCCAAAATTCAACTGTCAAAGTGACTTTGCATCACATGAACATGAAATTGCTACTCCTTAGTCGTTCAAGATTTCCTTGCCGAAAATATGAACAGTGTCAGACGCAGTTTCTTGTGTAATGCAGCAGTCAGTCAAACAATAGTAGGATGTGTAGTTTGGAGCAATGTGAATTTTACCATAATAGCCCAAGAAAAGTGATGTAATCCACCCAATATACCACTAACTGTATTTAATAAATATATCCCTTTCTATGTCACCAAATTCCTAGTTCACGTTGTCAAAGTCTATGTCACTTTGGAATAAAACAGCCGCATTAGGAAAAATCAGGGCCCTGCCATCAACCCACTAATTGATAACATGCAACACAGCATGCCTTCCCAAATTTGCCATTTCTAAAGTCTGATGACTGCTAAATAGCAAAGTTACATGAGCATGCACATGCAGAATGGTGCAATGAACTACCCAAGTCTGTGACCATCATAATAAGCATTTGAAATGGATACAAATTTGCCACATTGTATTTTGATGATTACACTAACATCAGAAATTGTCCAATAGAAGCCAGTACAGACCTAATCATCATATCCTAAAATCCAAACACAACATAGAAATCTTCTAAAGTCACACATAGAAGTGTTTTGCTTGCTTCTCTATTGATTTGTGCCAATGATAAGGAAAACAGTAGTCCTTACAAAAAAAATTCAACATTTTAACACCAACCAGTTTACAGTTATCCTACAACACAGGTAATCTCAGCCAGACTAAAGGCAAATAGTGAAAGAATGTCTGTATATGGCATGACCTGCCACTGACCCTTTCCTCAATAAAAAGTCTAAACAAAAGAGACAGGACCATCTATTGAAGAGATCATCAGCCTGTTGACACTCAATCTCCCTCACAACATTCAACAGAAGCATGTAGGAATCAGAAGCCCAACTACAATGTAAGAGACTCTGGCCGTAGAAACCCATATTTTTCTAACACATCAATGAGCATATAATAATATACATCGCACCCCTACAGAGATCAGGGAGTCCATGCAAGGCCTGGAACCTCCTCCCCCAACCCATATACAACAGGAAGCAAGTTTATGCTCCCACTCTAGGGTAGTGTAGTAAGTGGGGCACAGAAGGAAACCAAATGACGCCTTGGTATTGTCTCGCTTGCCTCCTTCCTGCGGACACCATCCCTCCCACACTGGGAGTTAAAGGTCTCACGTGCGGAGCTTGCAAGGGGATTAACAACTCACCTATGACAGGCCGATGCTGCCACCGCAGGGGCCTCCTGACATAAACCGGAGGTACTGCCCGGCTGCTGCTGCCTGAGAGTCTGTGGGTTACCGAAAGCTCTCTCTCTCTCCTTGGCCGTCACCCCACTTACATAAACTATCCACTACCACGTCCCCCCTCCGACGTAGCCCACTTGGTTCGTCCTTGTAAACGGGGGGGGGGGGGGGGGGCTGAGGACTGTGTAAGGTGGGAAAAGGGTAGCTAATCCCAGGCAGGGCCGGGTACTCTTCCTTTGCGGTAATGAATGTAATAAAGATGGCCAGAGGAGGTGGGGCTTCTGATACAGACACACACACACACATACGGGAGGGAGATGTTCCGTGTCAGAGGGGAAGTCACCTCCCTCCAATGCGCGACTACCCCTTCCGCAGACGACTGCCAGAGAGGGGCGTGCTGCGAGCGTGACCGGGGGTGTACATCACCCGTGTCTGAGTTAAGGAGACTGTGACAGGAACGCCTCCCTTGAGCTGCTTTCCCAGCCGGGGGGGGGGGGGTTGGTAATGTGTCATCAGAGGAATCCGAAACCAAACAGGCCCCGCCCACTCCGCCATCCTAACTAAACCTGAATAGCCAATCAAGTGAAGACATGCTGAAAGCTGGACACCAGCTGCAACTTCTGGGAGGGAAATAGTACTCAGTTTGTAATACTCGGATGGGTAAAAAGGACCACTGTCCTTGTACAGAATGTACCCGGGCTAATAAACACTTTGACTGTGTAGCGACAGACGTTTCGGTTCTTCTATACCTATTATCTGCGTGTGCCCGGCTAGCTAGTCATATAGGCGGGCCTCCTGTCAGCTCTACGCTGATTGGACAGGATGTTTCGTCAATCACAGGGGATTCCCATGGGAGGGGATAGGGCACCTAACGTAGAAGGAACAGCTAGTGCCCAATAGCAGAATGGATATTACAGTCACCTCATGGAGAGGCGGGACTTCGAGCGCCTGTGACGTAGTACATTGTGCTGTTATTTTGCTTAGGTTGTGGCAGTTTGTGCTGGGAAAGGAATGTAGAGAACAAATCTTTCCTTTTCTGTTCTATTAGAGCCTTCCTATTTATAGGCTTTCTGCTCACAGGGTACCATAGAAAAGTGTGAAGTTCAATTTTCTGGTCTGCTCTTTACAGTATTTGTTACAAGTATGTATAATTGTATTTATGAATTACATTACACTACAATATGGTTCCATCCTAAGATCAAAAAATGCTACTACGTCATCAGTTAATCATAACTGTAGTACAAAACTCAAGTGGCTAAAGTGTTACGGTGCATATTTTAGTAAATTCATTGATATTTTACATTATTATAAAAAAGGGATATCTAAAAGAGAACTATGGGGCTGGTGTAGTTCTAGGGGTGAGGAGGGAGATACGTACTGATCACACTGTTAAGCTCCAGTGCTGCCCCTGCTGTTTTCTACGCTGCCGATGTCATCTGTGGAACCAATGTGCTAAAGAAAAGAAAAAGAAGAGTTAAAAATCACTCAAAGATAATGTGCAGAAGTAAAAGGGTTAATGATCACATCATCAACTGGAATGGAAAAGGAGGGAGTATGGCCAGGTTTAGGTTGAAATATGATCACTTCTATTTTAGCAATATTTAATTTGAGACATTGCTTGGTCATTGCCCTGAGAACTTTTCAAAGAACCTCTTACAGAAGCTAGATTAGTAAACAAAACCATGTTGCCTTTCTGTGAACAGTTTATGCCTGTAAAGAAAACCTAAACATAGTTGGGGGTTATTCACTAAAGTCTGAATGGCATATATGTGCAAATTCACCAGATAAAGACAGTCGCAATAGGCTGCTACTGTCGCAGTTGCATCTTTCTAATGAGAATATTGTCACAGTCGCGACTTTATTATGGGAAAATTGTCGCAATCTTAACTTTAAAAAATTGTCCAGTGGAAAATTGTAGCAGATTTTCTATAAGAATCTGCTGTTTGCAAATTTGACAGTCGAATTCGCACCTTAGTGAATAACCCCCATTGACTCCACTGCATCTCATGCAATGTGGAGGATGCAGTTGCCATATAAATGGCTTATAAGGGCAAAATTTACTAAAATAAAAAAAGTATTTTTTCACCCTTTTTCTGTTAATTTTTATTAACATTACATTTTTTTTTTTAATATATAATTGTAATACATTACAAAGCATGTTTTTGAAATTTTGGCCCATTTTTTGGCCGAAAAAAAGACGAAAAGGTTGAAACAATAGGGAAAAAAACTGGTGAAAAAATACTTTTAGTAAATTGCGCCAATTATGTGCCTCCAGCACTTAGCAGCTGCTTGGGATTTCTTATTGCTACTTTTCATCACAAATCAGGCCTGTCTTTTTGGATTTTTAGACAGGAGATGTTTAAGCAAAGAATCAGAGACAAATGTATCTTTATAGTTAAACTGCAAGCAATTTAATGACAATTTTCATATAATTCTGTTTTTGCTTCACAATGCCATTTTATGGGTAAACGTCAACAGGAGCAACAGTGATAGGAGCACCTCCCCAGGTGGCAAGTCCACTCAGTACCCTCAACCCCTGCTAAACCTCTCCAGCTTACACTTGGCATAGCAGCCAATGAAAACAGTGGTGCTCCATGTGGATTTTCCAACCTATAAACCAGGGGTTGGCAACATTTTGGGCTGAGGGAGCCATATATGTGTGGCTAACTCAACCCTTTTGAATCCGGAGCCGCTGATGTCACATGCGGCTCAGGATTGGCTAGCAATCCAGACTCTCGGTGACATCAGCGGCTCCTGATTGGCTATCAACCCGGAAGCCGGTGAAGTCAGCAGCTCCGGATTAGCTAGCAACCCGGAAGCGCTGAGAGAGCTTTCTCTCTACAACGCTTATCGACACACTGTAATAAGCGGTGCTTGCACCGCTCATTACAATGAAAGAGCCAGATATGGACATCAAAAGAGCCATATCTGGTTCAAGAGCCATAGGTTGCCGACCCTTGCTATAAACACTACTTTTTGTTTAATTAAAACACAGAGGCTCTTAAGAATTTTTAGTATGGTGTATTACTTTTTTTAACAATTTACATTGCAAAGATCTAAATATAAGGCTCGTGAGAACACATTTGAATAAGTACAAGTGTCTAGAAAATCACTGGATCAAATTAGTATTTATACAGAAGGAGCACCAAGGACAGAAAAGGACCCAGGTTGCTGGAACATGATAGTAAACATATGCTCCTACTATAATAACCTAATACAATCCCTGCAAATGATAATACTGCTTTTGTCCTGTTAATTTTATGTTTCAGTACTTTATTTTCAAGGCAAATTTATTGGGAAGCAAATAATGCCCATTTCTTATTTCTTCCCATTACAAAATTATTGTAATTATAATGATAATTATGTAAGTTAATAAGAATTACCAGTTCTACTTTGAACTTTTTATCCTTTATACCATGTATCTGTATTAATCATTGTGTGACTCTGTCTTGACCAGTGTTGAGAGTTGTTGGCTTGGCTGCCTTCACCTTCCCTCTAGTACAGCGGTTCTCAACCTTTTCAGGGCGGCGACCCCCGGTGCTGACGTCACCACACCGCGCGTGATGACGTTTCGGCCGAACGTCATCACGTACGCGCGTCGCGTGGTGACGTTCGGCCGAAACATCATCACGTCGCGTGTCACGAGGTGACGTTTTCGGCTGACGTCACCCCGCAGGAACCCTTATAAGAAGGGTTCCTGCTTGCGCTTCCGGGTGTCGGCGCAGTTCTCGTCCCCAGTGGGATGGCCTCGTGACCCCTGCCGGGGTCGCGACCCACAGGTTGAGAACCGCTGCTCTAGTAGGTCACTGATTAAAGGGGAACTATAGTCAGACTATGGGGGTAAATCCGGACCTCACTTCACACATGGTGTTATGCGCTCGCTGATGTGAGAAGCGTTTCTTCCCAGTAGTTGTTTCATGTGATGAAGGATGATTTATTAAGCAGCATTTCAAAACTCCCACACCAGAAAATTTGTGCTTGAGGGTTTTTGTTTACATTATAACACCTGAGCTCAAGTTTGCTTTCTGAGCCAAGCTTCTAATCTCCTGCATTTCATCAATGTAAACAAACTTGACTGATAAGGCCCACTTCCCCCTTCTCATACTGTGCTGCTCCTAACTCTACTTTCCCATATTGTACTGCCTTCCCCTTTTGCAGCCTCCCTACCTGTACTGCAGTAGTTTTGAGTTTTACATTTTCAGTGCTACTGCAATCTCTGAGGTGCTCCCCTTCTAGCTTCACTATAATTCCTTCCATTTCAATCCGCGAGTAGCATGCACCTAAGGAAATTACAGTGATTGGAGTGCCATTAGGGAAAGAACTGTTAAAGTAAGTCTTAGTGCTACTGCAGTCTTTTAATGTGCAGGAGAGCCAAGGCAGGAATGGGGAGTGTCTAGGACTGTGAGACAGAGCCTTTAAAATGGGACTGTCCCACAAATAAACAGCCGCGCCTCCTGTCTAGCAGCATATGGCTGCCCATCCTCAGTCCTGGAGTTTGTGCGACTACTAAACCTACAACAAACGTTTTCTTGGTCCATTTACTAGACTAGGGCCACAAAGTCTTTTTAGGCAAAGATCTCAAATCCTTTGGATTTTGTCTATGGTTATGTTCCTCCAGATGTCATATTTGAGGAGTAAATATGAGGGCACACTAGCTCTATAGCAGCAGTTCTCAACCTGTGGGTCACGACTCCTTTGGGGGTTGAACCACACTCTCTTACAGGGGTCGCCCAACATGCTGTAAATATGGAAGCTAGCGCAGGTCCCCTTATATAGGGGTGCCTGCATGTGATGTCGCAGCCAAACGTCATCACATGATGTGCGACGCAATGACGTTTGGCAATGATGTCATCACATGACGTAGTGATGTCACCAAGTGCACGCCAGCATCATGACATCATCTCGGGGATTGCTGGTAAAGGTACGTTGAGAACCGCTGCTCTATGGTGGTGAATACCTTAGTGTCAGGAATAAATGACAAGAACTGTGTGATAGGCTATTCTGGCATCTCTGTAACACTACATTTGTAGTGGTGTAACAATAGGGATCACGGAAGCCTCGGTTGAAACCTGACTCAATCTCCCAGGGGACCCAGTCCCCCTGGCATGAGCACTGTGACCCCTCTGTCTACTCCCTCTCCTCTCTGGACCCAGCCAGATCTTGTTAAAGTGTACCTGTCACCTCAAAACTCTAATACTAATTTAAGTTCTACTAATGAAATAAACGTTTTTGTAAATATATATGTTTTTTTAAAAATTGTACCTTTATACAGAGTTTCTCCATGTCATCTTCCCTGTCAGCCTACTTTTTCTTTCCTGAGTCGGGTGGGCGTGACTAAATGATATTGAAAATTCGATCAAAACTTTTCAATCTGTTTATTTCTATGGAAAATCTGTGATATCGATAATTTTGACAGAAAAATTAAATATCGCGATGTCGAATTTCCAATATTGCATTATCGGATTTTCAATAATTTTCAATTTTTTTTCTCTAATTTTTCAGTTGATAACTGCCTATTTGACTTTAAAAAATTTTGCCCAAATTTAAGATACACAAACTGTGTATCCTTTAGTACTGCTCTGACCTAATGAAGAGAGAATTTCTCACGAAAGCTTAAACAATGAACTGGTAGTCAAAATAAAGTATCATATAATACCACAGTACTCATCTTTCTAATTACCAAAGATCAGGGATCTATAAGTGAATCTAACAGTGAATCGTTAACCACTTTTAAATAAGCGTAATATATTCCCCCTTAAAGGACCAGTAACACCCAAAAAATAAAAATTTCCGTTTGGATTGGCATGGTAGTTATTTTATACCCCCCCCCCCCCCCCCCCCCCCCCCCCCCCCAAGCTGTTCCAGATTCCACTGGACAGCCCTGTTTTTTGGGGTTCTGTCCCTCGGTCCCCTGTGTACAGGTGAACACAAGTCGAGCAGTGGCAGGGGATAGTGCTGTCCCACTGTTTTTGTCTGCCATAAAAGTTATTATGTTATTTAGATAGGGCACTTATAAAAAAAAAAGAAAAGATTTTTAAAGTTGAATTCACAGTATTTTTTCTGTTTTTATCTTTACTGACAGCAGTCATATTGTTATACAGACCTAACACAATCACATTGTTTTCTATGGTGCTTTACGTAATCTGTATTCAGGAAGTGTGCCTGAAAGCCAAATTTTAAAAACTAAATACTATACTTCACAGACACAATTTAGAATTTGTGGATTCACCGTTTTAATATACGGTAACTATAAATGCATTTGAGGCATTTCATTTTTTTTTTTTGGTGCTAACTCTTCTTTTAACCATTTCTTATATGGTGTAAACCAGCGGTTCTCAACCTGTGGGTCGCGACCCCATTTGGGGTCGAATGATGATTTGCCTGGGGTCGCCTAAAACCATTGGAAATATAAGGATTAAATGGGGTTACCCAATAATAATTAATAAATGGGGGTCGCCAAATCACCGGGAATTATACTAAAGGTCACGGCAATAAAAAGGTTGAGAACCACTGGTGTAAACAAACATAGCTTAAGCTGCTTGTCCTTGTAAGAAAATGGTGCATTACTTTTATTGTGTAAATGACCCACTCAGCACACCTAATTACTCATCTTCAGATAATGCAAATTCATACAGTAAAATAAATAAGTCTTTAAAAACAGCCATCACACTTTCTGGAACTGCACTATTATGGATGTTTGTTTTAACTACGCCACAGACAATACACAAACATCGGAAGAGTAAAATAAATGTGTCTGTGCAGCTGCCCGACAAGCAGTCAGCGAACTACAGACTTCGAAGTCGCATTGTTTATCGCCTAGTTACCAAAAATTCTCCTCGGTTGGGAAGGAAGATATACTGTGCCTTTTCCCCCTATAGTGTACCCTCTTTGTGTCAAACACTGGGCACTTTCCGGTTGCTACGCGGAAGTGGTCTTGTAGTCAGGGGGTGCGGCTTCCGTTGTTTGGATTTCAGACAGAGGCGGCAAAGATCTGGGGACTGGCGGGGGGTAAATTCTAATGTCACGGATAGAAAGGGGGGGGGGGAGGAGACATTTAGAATCACCGTTAGCTCGTAACGAAGTGTTTTTCGCTGAGACGTCTTTAAGCTGTGGGGATCGCAGCAGACTCGCCCAGGGATGGGTTATAAAACAGACCAGCTGCTCATTGTGGTCTCTATTCTAGAAGGTATGTCTGTTCCTGTCTGATATCTATGGAGCTGCTGACTGATATAGTTTTCATGTAACTGAGCCACTGCAAGGTATAACTGCTCACTGCTGCTCCCACTACTATTCAGCCCACAGTCTGCAGCTACAGTAGTGACAGTCGGAAGGATTGTTGCTAAGACAGTTTCCCAGCTTGTTTTATAGCAGGGGTCTCAAACTGGCCAAGCGTATAGAAAAACAATTGAAGTTGATGGTTGACCCACTGATATTAATTGGCATTATCACTGGCCGCTGAGCAGCACTTCCTTACATGCATGCAGCACTCTTGTGCAGGTAAATAACCCTGGCAGGCATGGGCTTCCCTCAGCCTGCTGTCCTGAGCATGTCTCTGCAGCTCTGGTACCCTGTGGGCCTCAGGTGATAGCCTTAGGGGCCAGTTTTATACAGTACTATGAGTTATTGCTAGAAACTGATTTGAAACTCCCGGTCACTCCCTGTTTATGTCAGCAGTTATGCACTATGTACACAGGGAAATGCCAATGTTGACACTTGCCAAGGTAACAGACCACCTTATCTGTCACTAGCCTAAAAGAGTACAGTTTTTGCTTGCCTTTATGCTTGTTTATCTAGCTTGTATTATACAGGTAGTCCTCAGGTTACGACGGCCTCGAGTTACATCGTTTCGGGGTTACGACGCTTTTTACAATGCCTTGTTCCGACTTACACGGTTTTGCGATGTAAGTCGAACTGCGTGCAACCATACTGTATGAATGTATGATCCGACTTGCATCGAAATTCGGTTTACGACGCCATGAAAGAACGGATCAACGTCGTAAGTCGAAGACTACCTGTATTTAGCCCTTAACTACATGTATTTATTGCAAACATAATGTTAAATGTTTATTATCAAACACTTCTTCCCAAAATATTAGCCAGCAGATTTCAGAACGTTCTTAACCCTGGAACAAGTAGAGTTCTCTAGGTATACAAGTGCAATTAAGGCTTTCACTCTGGCTTTGGAGATTGTTTTCATTTGACAACGTGATACAATATGTATTTTATACATATTCATTTAGAGGGAAACAGTACTCTTTAAAGGAAAACTAATGCTCATTCATCTCACTAGGGGTGATTCTTACCGATCACCTTCTTCTCCCCACTGCTGGCTCCTGCTTCAAGAAGCGCCAATCTTTTCTTGTGTCCCTGCACTGCAATCTTCTTCATGTTCCTCTTCAACATTGCCAATTTGCCAATTTTTGTTTTTTTCTTTTGTGCATGCGATGTTGAAGAGGATCAGAAGAAAAGATGATCGGTGAAATCTTGAAGCAGGAGAGAGCGCTGTAGCAAAAGAGGTGATTGGTAAGTATAATTATCCACACCCATTAAGAATCAACCCTGTCACTTTAAAACTCTAATACTAATTTAGGTTCTACTAATGAAATAAACGTTTTTGTAAATATATATGTTTTTTAAAAAGTATACCTTTTTATACAGCATTTCTCTTTGTCATCTTCCCTGTTAGGCTGCCTTTTCTTTCCCAAGTCGGATTGGCAGGGCTAAATGATGATTGACATTATAGCTCCTCCTCAGATCCTTGCTAGATTGTGATTTAAAGGGTCTTATTGGAGGAGCTATAATGTCAATCATTAGCCACACCCACCCAACGCAGTAAAGAAAATGCAGGGTGACAGGGAAGATGACAGAGAGAAACGCTGTATAAAGGTACATTTTTTTTAATACATATATATTTACAAAAACGTTTATTTCATTAGTAGAATTAGTATTAGTTTTGAGGTGACAGGTGCACTTTAAAGGCATCCCTGTTAATTCACTTTATTCACTTGCTTTTATTTTTCTTTTCTTCAAAAAAGTATTTCACTTTGTGTATTTCAAAGTAGTACCGTCAAACATGGTTCCACCTCTATTAGGGGGGAATTCACCATTCTGCAAAGTGAGCTCCGAAGCCTTTACCTCACTTTGCAAATGGCATTATGCGTTCACTGATGTCCTGCATGCGGACATTAGTGAGCGCATTAAAGGGATTCCCGTCTCTGCGAGGCAACTCTTTTGGTCTCTCCAAGACGGGAATCCCTTTAATGCGCTTGCTGATGTCTGCGTGCAGGACATCAGTGGGCGCATAATACCATTTGCAAAGTGAGCTGAAGGCTTCGGAGGTCACTTCGCTGGATGGTGGATTCCCCCCTTAATGTTTAATATAGAAATACATTATATACCTGTAAAGAGATTTTATACTGATCAGTAATTAATTTTAAGTTTATGTAGTATACATAAGGATATGCTGTACTTGCCCTTTATTGCTCGGCACTGGAACAGTTCTTGTCAGTGCAGATAATGTAACATTACAATTGGAGAATTTGTATATTGATGTTTTATCTCTCCTAGAAAATATGTTGGTTTGTAGTAGAAATTATTGCACAGGTTTCCATCTGTGCTCAGATCACATAAGCTTGGACAAATGTAATATGTTCTTTTTCTGCTGAAAACAGTGCCCCCTTGGGATCAAAGGTACTGTAAACAGGCAGGGAAACTCCACACATGAGCTTCTTTGCTTTGGGCATAGTATTATGCTTGTTTTCAGCTTAGGAAAATCTGAAAAAAGGCCCCCAGAGGAAGGAAAAATCTAATTCTAGAAGAATGTAAACATAGAAAAATGAGAAACCTTTTATATTAGCAAATTTTAACTGAAGATACATTACAAAAAATATTTATTTAAATTAAAAGTTGATTTAACTTTATGGGAGGCTTGAGATTACCTTTTAAATCATTTCATTTCATATCTTACATTTCCTTAAACAGCACTGAAATGTGTTTGTGTGTGACTACACAACTTGCAGTTTTCACAACATTTCCAGAGTTCATAATGCATTAAAGAGGAACCCTGTTGTGTTGTTAAAGGAGCAGTAGGCAGTTCTTTATTCAAGCACAAAGTACAATAACTTTTTTCTTAATTCAAGTGTATTGTTGTGGTTTTATAATAAATACTGAAAAAAATTGATATCACCGGGAAAAATTCAATTGATTGTGCTTCAAAACTAAAAATACTGGTGTGATTTGCCTGCGCCCTTTTTAAAGAAAAAAAACAGACTTGCTTTATGAATGGAATAAGCGCTGTCTTTTTAACAGAAGAATATAGACCATTACATGTTGTTGTAAACAAACCATTGTATCGGTGTATAAAAAGGTACAGTGATGTTAATAGATACACACAAAAAAAAAAAAAAAAGTTAAATAGCATTATTTAAGAATGGAAGATTTGAGGAAAAACAACATTTAGAGACAGAATATTATTGTGGACTTTGCCAACATTTCTTAACAGCCAAGGAATACCAGATCATTTAGTGTAAAAATAATCCCTGGTGATGCAATGATAAGATTTGCACATATCTTGAGCAATAATAAAATAGCAAATAAGTTGAACAAATGAGTCAGTTTGTTCTTGATTGATTAGTTTTAATGCATTTAAACAAATCATTCAAAAATCTTCTAATGTATCCATGATCACCACATTAATTAAGCAAGCTTGAAAATGTTTAACCTTCCCATCAGGGTGTGCTGAAAGGCATTTTTCTGGCATGGAAAACTTCCTGAAGGAGCTCTTGATTCACTTACCTTTATAACCACCTTGGGACAACTTGCCTCTATTGACACAGGTGATATTCTGCTCTAAACTGCCTATGTTGAACGTTTCAGCCAAGTCCCTAGGTAGTTGCATTGAAGTAAATTGGGAGCTCTTTTATACAGTTTGCTGAGGTGAAAAAACAAATACGCAAACTGCTTTGTGGGGGATTTTGTTTAATAATGATGTACACTACTCAAACTGGTTGATGCAAGTATGATTGTATGAACTATGTATGGACTGATTTAAAAATTTGAATGTAACCAGAAAGAAGAAATAATGTCATGACTGTACTATAATGCTACCATCACCAAAATAAAATGATTTCTTTATCCCACAAAACAATGGCCAAGAAAAATCCAGGGAACCCACATCTCTTTAAACACACCAAAGTTGTATTTTTTTTATCACATCTTCAAAGACACTAGGTGCCAAAGAGATCCCTCAAATATTGTAATGTCTCTTAACATGCAACAACAAATCTACACTGAGGTGTGTGTCCTCTGTGCTGAACTGCCAAAAAATTGGCCCCAAGACCTATCTACTTTTATTTATTTTAGAAAATGTGACTCGAATCTTATGCTTTTTATGTTTTCTTTTTAGCATGACTAAACATTGCTTTTTGCTTGCCTTTGCTTTGTTGTGTATATGTACTTCAGGGATGCACAACTTGTGGCTGTCCATCTGTTGTGGAAAACAAACTCCCAGTAGTATATACCACTGTAGTGATTCAGATTAGACATCCCAGCTGTACATGTTTAGACATGGTTAGCTGACTGCTTGTGTTAGAGAGACTATGGAAAGTCATAATGATTATGGAAAGTTCTAATGATAAACTTCACTGCATTATTTCTTGCAGTCTCTGGAGGAAATTTAAAACCCATGGTTAAAAAAGCTTTATATTACCTGGTGGTTTCATACTTTATTTGTTTTATGTTACCTGGTCACATGGGAGTTGAAATATTCTTACACATAATACTAGCACAAATGTTCCATTCGTTTTGCTTCATGGTGGAATTAGTGGCTGTTAAAACATACACTGGCATTTATAATATTAAAAAAAAATTGTATTTTGTTAAGATAAACAAATTTGTTCATATGTTCTATTTTATATTAAAGGGCACCTGTCAACTCAAAACTCGATTACTTGAATAAAGTTCTACTACTGAAATAAAAGGTTTTTTTAAATACATCTATATTTTAAAAAATGTACCTTTTATATATTGTTTCTCTCTGTCATCTTCCCTGTCAGCCTGACATTTTTTCTGCTGTCGGGTCTGGAGCAGTTAAGAGAAGGTGTCATATCCATTGGATGGCCAAGCGCCACCTCAAGTTAAATGTCGCTAAAACGGAACTGATTATATTCCCA
>WMED01010039.1:0-15980 GCA_019650415.1 Pipa parva | reverse complement strand
CAGATTAAAGTGGCAAATTGGGGGGTTAATGGCAGATGCTCCTGTTTGGTGTAACACCACTGTTTGTTCAAAATGATAATAAACACTGCAAGTGACAACATGAACTAGGGATAGGGTGACATAGAAATGGATGTATTATTCACTTGATACAGTCAGAGGAGCATTGTGAGAATGAAGTCACTGCACGTCATTAGTGCAATTCACATCACTCTGCATGACACTGCATCCCACTACTGTCCAACTGAGTACACCGCACAAAGCAAGAAACCGCATATTGCTCTGTTTGCTTCTTCACTATGGGAAGAAGCCACTTAGTGAATAAGGAAAATTGAATTTGCAACTATAAGTGCATAGTGACTTAAAATCATTTAGACAGTCGACTGTCGACTATGGACTTTTATGAATAAGCCCCAGTCTGACGTGCGAATGACAGTTTTTCTCAATGTCAACCCTAATTTTCTACAATTTTTAACAAATTAGTTTGTTGTCTCCATAAGGTTTAAACAGTAGCTAGACAAAATGGATCAGTAACCCAAGTAATACATTATTCCATCCAATTAGTACGTACTTCTCTTGTTCTTTATGGTAGCACCTTAGGCAGCTGCTTTTATTGCCTTGACCCTTCTCTTAGCACTTTGTTATAGCCTGCAGCAATACATTGTTTAGATAAAACTTTGTCTATTAATAATGATTGGTTATTTTTTCTCCCATCTAATAGGCTGGACTGTGTATTATGAGGGATTCGAATAGTGGGGACACAGAATATAACTTCATTATAGATTTGATTTTCATGTGTATTTTGTTTGCTAAGACAAGGTGTTGAGACAATTTCTTTGCAAAATGACTAGGAATTTTTTAGCTTAAGGATTCATACACACAGTGTTCCTTGTAGTGTTTTACTTCACTGCATTACCAGTCACATGAAAGCAAAGCTACTTACCACAATAATAGACATTACACCCTGTTTGTATACAGCCATCCATACTACTGGATTTCCAGTATGCTTGCCTTGGCTCGGATATTCTCTAAGAATAAATAATAACAGCTCCATGTATTTTTTCCCACCATGGGGTTATCACAGCACCAGCTCCCTTGGATGGTTTGAACACACAGATATTTTTTATTAGATTTGCCATCATAAGAACTGTTTATTAAGGAGAAATAATTCAGTATTTAACAATACTTTAATATAGTTGTATGTCAATAGAAGCATATTTATATTAGGCCACCTGGTAGTCATCATTTTGAGATAGAATATGTTCTGTGCTGTGTTACCAAAAATGTAAAGTAATGTGAAAGCTGGGACATTAGGATTTATAGACCTCATACATTCCAAAATTCACATTTCTTTGTCAAAGCAAATTCATTGTAGACTGTTCAAGAAAAAACTATTTTAAGTGGTGAAATGTGTTAATGTTTTCTTTTTGGACACACAGATGTAGCAGTGCTGGCTTTGTCATTTAACACATTTGCAATAGGATGAACTTTGCCACATCCCAACATGAGATCTTATTTCTTTATCTATTTATATATAGTGCTGAAATCTTGTGTAACACTTTTATATAGCTCAGTATAATACTGTACATTTTAAAGTACTGTGGGGAATTAGCCAAATGGCAAGGGCCTTGAGGCCAGTTTTAGCCACTACTACCCTTAGTGTGTGCTCCCTTGTTATCATGAAACCCATGGTTTAGTCAGCAGTTGTTTTAAACACCTTTAATGTAACTTTTATTAACAACAGGGGTGCCAAATTCAAATGCACAGTGGGCCCAAAGCTGTCCTGAACCAGTAAACTGGCATGAACTACTGTGCCCTATAACAGAATCTACCCCTCTGCTTGCCTTTAACAAGGGATAAACTCCTTTAACAGATACTCAGTCCTGAGACACTTGCCTAGGGCCACTAATCTAGGAGTGTCTGTATTTTTCTTCTGGTTAATAGCTCCAGGTGCTCCTTTCCACACCCTGGCTGAATTCTCCCTTCCCCATTCCCATTTGGAATTCTCTTGGTTCTTCATCTACCCCACTGGCTGGTAGATGAAGAACCTCAAAATAAGTAACAACTCCCTTTATTAAACTAGGTCACATGTTTGTTTGTTTGTTTGTTTTCTATAAACTATTCTAGTGACTGTCACTAGAGGACAGCAAAACCTTGGGAAAAGACTGTAACTATTAGAAAACCCCAAGTAAACTACAAAATAAAATAACACCAAAATTCTTCCTCTCTGGCCTACATAGTCCTATAAATAAGCCACTGTTAATACATTAGGATATCTCAGTAAGTTGCATCAAATGACAAAATCTGCTCTGCTTCATCCATACCAACATCTTGTTAACCCTATGGTAGCTTTATAAGATCTGGTATTGTAATACTAGTTTATCTTGGAGATATCTTTGCCATTGTTGAATTTAATGGCAGTGGTTAGCATCCTAGTTTAATTGAAGCATGACTAATTTGTTCCTAATCTGTGTCTATCTAAGTTTGGGTGATTGTATAGGGCAGGGGTCGGCAACCTTTTGGGCTGAGGGAGCCATATACGTGTGGTTCCCTCAGCCCTTTTGAATCTGGAGCCACTGACGTCACATGCAGTTCTGGACTGGCTAGCAAACCGGACTCGCAGTGACATCAGCGGCTTCTGATTGGCTAGCAATCCGGAAGCCGGTGACGTCAGCGGCTCCGGATTGGCTAGTAATCCGGAAGCTCTGAGAGAGAGCTCTCTCTCTACAGCTCTTGTAGGCACACTTTAACGAGTGGTGTTTGCACCGCTTATTACAGTGAAAGAGCCAGATATGGACATTAAAAGAGCCATATCTGGGTCAAGAGCCATAGGTTGCCGACCCCTGGTATAAGGGAAACTAGGTTGTAAGCTCCTCTAGGGCAATGGGGCTGGTGTGTGAATGATCTCTGTAAAGCTCTGTGAAGGATGTCAGTGCTAGATACAGACAGTACAATAATATAAAAAAAAGAACATTGACAGAGAGGCCAAGAGAAAATTCTAACTAAATTCTATTAAATAAATTTTTAAGAAGCCATAGTGAAAAGCTGCTGCAGCTTTACAGAGACATGCTCTTTGGCTAGTCTGCTGTTGTGTGTATAGAAAGTTTACTTTCTTATAATAGTGTTCACTATCCTCTCTATGTGCAAATAATTTATTAAATACTTCGATATATTACATGCATATATACCTACACAACACATATATATTGCTAATGAGTATATAGCGGCCAGTAGCTTATTATTAGATGGTGTTTGGAGGAAAATTGACAGGAGAAGTGTTTTTCAGACAAAGATTTTAGAAAAAATGGGACAAATTTCGATTTCAGCAGATATTTGTTTGATGATCTGGTCAGATATTTTCAGCAGCAAGCTTCTCTGCAATTCATTTTTCTGTCATCTTATTCTGGGCCCATTTATCATTAGACATTTTGCATACTTGTATCAGAACCAAATTGCTGATGCCAGAAAAACTCTCTATTTTGTTCATGAGTACCTGTAGTAATGGATCTGGACTGTATTAGTAATCTCTACCCTATTATGATTAGTTTTGGTAATGGTGTTTTTCTTACTGCAGTTTGAGCTCATTACATATCAACATTTCACAACAAGACAATCTAATAAATCATTTGCAGACCGTATACCACTGAATCCAAATTTCATTTTGATTTTTTTAGGTGTTTTAAAAGATTAAATGAAGATTAGAAATTTATCTATCACTGTTATTTTCAGTTTGCTGCATTTTTTAAAAATTTCAATCAATTTATGTGGTGCTGAATAAAATTTGCCAACATCAATTTGTTAAATCCACCACACTTTACTTTCAATGGAGTCCTGTTCTGTTTTCTATTCAAATCATCAATATTTTTCGACAGGGAAACTGATTGCATTTAGAGAACCATCTCCAAAGGGAATAATGAGTCTTCACCACCTTCAACCTGGGGAACACTCTTCGGCAAAAAAAAGGCCTTCAGGGTCTTTATAGATATCGATATCAATGATATTGATATTTTCACCCTAATTACCGCTAATTCAATATCGATATACAAGTCAAATTGCAATTCAACTTTGGTAAATATCCCCCTAAAAAATCTGGAAAAATCAGCCAGACAGTTCATTTCCTTCAAAATTCACTTGCACAAAACCTTCCAAATATGTAATAGCAGAGATGGAAAAAGCCAACATTAATATGGTAAATGAAAATGTGTGCAACATTATCCGAGTGTTCTTGAGATGTTAATATGCATGTAAAGACAGATGTGAGGGGAAAACCAGCAAATCATTTTCATTTATGAAGACCCCAGAAACAAAAGTTAATATGTGCAAAAGTGTATAATGTCAATGTTCTTATCTAAAGCCAATACTGACTATTAATTATTAGTTATTCTGTGAAGGTTATTAGAGTAAACTTGACCCTGTCCTTAATCCAGTGAACTAAAACCTCAGTATATATGTTACAAGTCTGAATAAAGACAGACTCATGGGTCTTCATAAAAGTGAAAATGTGACAGACAAAGCTGCTCTGGAGCTCTGAGAAACTGGTAAGGTGTAATACATTTTTAGCCCCACTTTTGTGAAGCTTTTTTGAGTATGTCATTATTGAGTTTTGATAGATATAATGTACAGTAGAACTATAGAAATTGCATATAACCTCCAGTAATTTAAAGACCTTCTAAGGGGGTAATTCAGCATACTCCGAACTTACCCTCCAATGCTTCGCCTCTGTTACTGATATGCGCTCGCTGATGTCCTGCGCATGGACATCAGCGAGCGCATAACAGTGTCTGTGAACAGAGGCGAAGCATCGGAGGGTAAGTTCGGAGTATGCTGAATTACCCCCTAAATGTCTACTACTGACATCACAGTATGTGAGTTATAATGTGTAGTGTTCTGTGTTTAACACCTCAGGTTGAGACATTTTGATCTTTTATTCATTCTTCCCTTCACTATAATAAAAGTAAACAGCTCACAGATCATCATAGCACTTGGAACAATTTCACTCCAGGTTTTTCACATGCATGATCTGATGATATGATAGTTTGAGATTTATAGAATGCAGAGTTGACAACATGATGTTAACCATTTTCTCCATCTGCCTCTTCCTTATGTCTGTTTACCTTACATGGCATTATGGGAAATGTAAGCTTTTGCTACTCATTAAAAAATAATGATACAGTTGTACAAAGATACATTACCTGGGATTTTTCCTACTAAAGAATTAGAGACAATTCAAAGCGAGGATAACATATAAAGGAAGCTGTAAAGTAAGACAGGTGTTATATGGACATAATTGTAATAAACTATTTACTAAACATATTAAATAAACCTGATAAAGTGCACATTTCTCATGACAAAATATTTAGAGGGTAATGGATATGTGAAACCATCCCTAAAGAGTAAGGTGTGTAAGTCAAACAGTCCAGAAAACCAGACCTTGTTGTGAGTAGTTTTAAAAAGTTTTGCAATTTGAAGGGTTTTATCATGTGAAGTGCTACTTGTTCTTTCAGAGACACCTCAAAAAGAGCATTATTTGAAGGGCATATTCTTAGCAAGTTGGCATCTTAAAGAATGTAATACCCATTTTTTGAAAGCTGGCAAATATGGGGACTGTATAAATGAGTGTAACATTGGTAAAATTCTGTAGCCATTTCACCAATTTATTAAGCCTGGTTCTCTCTCTCTCCCATTTATAGAATTTTTAAAAATAATGTAACAGTTTATTTGAGTTCTGTCTGCCGATTACTATAGTGATCATGACATGTTTTCTTTTTTGTGTAGGATACAACATTATCCCTGATGATTGTCTCTGCTGTTGCCCACAATTCATTTTTTTAACATAATGTTTAGTGTAATCATCAATGATAAATGAAGACAGTTAGGTCTAGATTCTGTTACAGCACTGGAAATAAAGAATATGGAATAAAGTAGGAGGTGCAATTAGGTAGCATAGACATAAATAAAGTATTATGTGTATGCTAGTTTTACTTATGGGTCCCCACTTTATCTAACCCTGGCTCCGGATGTATGTGATGAAAAATGACCATATAGTTGTAGAAGCTGAAATTGTGTTGCATTTCTGTTTTTGATTCTGTCAAGATGGCAATGATTCTTATTGCCACCTAAAGTAATACTGGCTGAAATTTGTTGTAATCTAGAAAAAAAAGTTAACGCCAGTATATATTAAACTACTCGATTTCCATTTCCAAAGGTAAAAAAAAAAACTCTTTTAACCAGTATTGTGATATAACCTAGAGTTCTGATTGCCAATTCCTCTTCTTTTTCTATTAGTATTAGCCTAAAGTTAGCACGGAAGTCCTTATCTCCTTATTAAAAGTCATTGTAGGTAATTTATGTCCTTGGATACGTTAAGTAACAGTAAATAATGATAGCAGAACTTTCTGTTAATTATGCTTATTTGAAAATCTTCCAAAACTGCTTGTGGATCTTCAAAAAAAAATTTAAAAAAATCAGGCTTTGCCGCTGTCAAGAAAGGAAAGTTGAGCTGGTTCTAATCAGGCAAATTAGTAGACTGCTGCAGTTAAGTGGTTACACACTGGGGTTAAGGCTATATGGTTATTGGAATAGAATTGTCCTGAAAATGAAGACCTTTCAGCCAATGTACAGTAAGTAATGCAGATCACTGCATTTGTCAGAAAAATAAAATAAGTTTTTTTTTTGGAAAGACATTTACTCAAAATGTATTAAGTTCTATGGTATGTAACCAGTCAGATATAGCAATATAGCCACATTTGTGATTTTTCTTTTCATTTAGTACTGTCCTAACCAAAACCATGTTTATATTAAAAACAAATGCCTTGTATACTGTATGTAGTAGAACTAAGACTGTCTGACTTGCATTGAACTGCTTTGCACAAGTTTAAAACAATTTATATAAATAAATGGATCACTGTATATGTGTGACATTGATAAAAAAAAAATCAAAGTTTGTTTATATTAAAGAAGTAAAGCCTCATAATAAATCACATTTCTTCATTTAGCCTTACATGCCAGGAACACAAAAACTGCACCAGCAGTTCTATACGATAGCACTACAGTCCAAAGGTACTGATTTACTGCTTCATACTATATAGGCCGTTATTTACTAGAGTTGGAAATTATTTTTTTCCACTCTTCAGCCATTTTTCACCCAAATAATGGGAAAAAAGGTCAAAAATGGTGTTTTCGACCTTTTCGCCCCAAAACAGGTGAAAAGATCGAACACATACTTTTTCCTTAAAAACGGGCAAAAAGTAGTTTCCGACTTTGGTAAATTTTGCTATAAAATGGTAGGCTGGCAGCCCCTGGACTTTCAGCATATCATATATGGTTAGGTTACGTTTGTTATTCTTAAAACCATTATTTGTTTACAGAATTATTTGGGGAGTTGATGACAGGGATGTTGTTTGTAAGGATGTGGCCCAAAACGAGAGAGCAGGGGAGAAGTAACAGTTAAAAAAAGAAAATAGTCATTAATTGTGAAAGCATTTGTGAAAATATAAATAGTTGTTGAATTGTATCAATCCAGAATTGGTAATGTGTAGCTTGTGTTTTGGGCAAGTAATATGTTTGGCCCTCTCACCACTCCTGGGTAAATATGCTGGAGAATGGTCTTTGGGTCCATGTAGCAAGGGCATGCACAGATTTATTAGTCTGCAACTTCTTTGATGATCCAGTTGTAGGGGGGTTTTAGGACAGATTGGCACCAATCACTCATGGTGCAGTACTTCTGATGAAATCAAGTACCACAATGATAAATTTGCTGACTTCGTTATATGTGGATGCTGCCTTTAACATATCTCTTTATTTTAATTATGTGGCCCCTTTTTTCCCACATTGTTGATTGAAGATTCCATTAAATATGTTCCAGGACAACAAATACCATTTTATCTTATTTTTGTATCCTAATACTTGCCATTGGTGAGATTCACTTATCTGTTGACACATGTGCCAGTTTAAATATCAGTAAATGAGCATTGTCTTTTGCAATTAAATATATATTTTTTTTATAGTTCCGATTTTAATCTGAGCTTTTCCGGAGTCTGAAGGATGTACATTTTATTTAGAGAATCCAGTTATTGTAACCGATTTGCGAGCTGTCAGGCATAACAATTAGACACATTTATTTTGTTTTATTTCTATGAATATGATGAATAGACAGTGCTTGCACTTGCATCCTGCTTCTGCTGCTTTTACTCAATAAGTAAGCACAGCAAACACAAATGAGTGCAGCGCTAAAAAATACAATAATAATGTCCCAGTGAAAAATATATAAATAAATAATTGCAGCTCTTCTTCCAATCGTAGAGTATTCTCTATCTCCAAAAGTGACAAAAACGAAATTTTTTCATTTCAATAAAAAAAGCATAAAAAAAAAGCATGCCATGTAGTGTATATATAATTTTATTTATAAAGCACCACAAATTTACGCAGCGCTGTACAATTCAGCAATACAAATACATTAGAGACATGGGAAAAGTGCATTAAACAATACAAGTTAGATATCACAAGGATATATCACTTTAAGTGCTAGATTGCGGTTGACAGAAGAGGTTGGAGGTCCCTGCCCCATAGAGCTTACAATCTAAGTGAGCGATTTGTTTGTTTTGATTGGCCCACAGTCTTTTTTGAACATTCAACATTACCTTGTGTTGGAGGTCATTAAACAACTTCAAAATAAAAAGGACCGCACTCTTCATACTTTACTGCAATCAAATCATTTGATTGGCCCAAATGCACCAGCTGTGTAGGTTGCTACAGGTTAACCTTATAGGCATGTGGCCAACTTGACCATGATCTAGTCATTTGGGCCATGTGCTGAATGATTAAATCACCCAATTACCGCTTTTTGTATAGATACCAGATTGAGGCTAAATTCCCAGACAGTAGCACATTTGCAGAAAGAATAAGATAACAGCACATTTAACATTGAATAGATTTTGTTTCTGGCAGGGTCACAAATTTTCCTTCATTCCAAGACACTAATTGTAAATGTCATTTATGGCTGAAATCCATTAAATTGCCATTTTGCAAAATATTCATCAGGACATTAGTCGCCTTAGGAATGAATGAAATAACATGTTACTGTGTAGAAAATAATATTTGTATAATAAAAGTATTCTACAATTTGCTAACACAAATATAAATATTAAAAGTTGTGAATATTATTGGGAAGTAAATACTAACCTTACAACTTGGCTAATTCCTCAAGGTAGCAGTAGGGCACTGTCTGAGCCAATCGCTCTCTAATGATCAGCTCGCAATTTCCCTGCAAACTGAATCCTCCAAAATATGACTTTAAAGGAATTCTAGTATAGGAACCACAGTGGGGGTTATTGACTAAAGTCTGAATTGTCATATAAAGGTGTGAATTCACCACTTCCCCATATTCGAGTATTCAGCAAAATCTGTAACGTGGCGAATTACCAGCTAGCCACAGTTGCACACTACACAATAGACAGCTACTGAAATGGTCATGAATTTGCTATGGGAATCCTCAGTTTAGTCAATAAGTAGCTACCCTAAGTGATGAGACTTCGCTTAGACAGGCGAATTCTCACTTTAGTCAATAACCCCCATTGTCTTTATGCAGTGATACCCAGCGTCAAGCTGGGGGAATTAGATTAGGGAATGACAGGTGCACTTTTATCATAAAAATCTTCTGTAGTTGCTTCTACATTTTTTCAATCAAAGAAAAAGATTGATGTTGAGATTTATACATTATCCTGACTTTCTATATTATACCAGCTCAAGAACATAATCTTTTTTTTTTCAATTGGAAAGAAAGCAAGATAATAAGGCATTTGTATACAAAACATTGCGTCAAATGTGTGGGAAAGCATTCTATTTTTTTTTAAGTAGGAGTAGTTGGCTACACCACTCTGTGTAATAGCTAGTGATGAATTGCTTTTCTCTTAACACTGTGTTCAAAGATAAGCCTGTCATATCTGTTATTGAGCTTGGTAAACACTATGACTATGCCTAGTCATCAGTGTACCTTTTGTTTATTCAAGGACTCCATAGCGCCAATGGGATTCATCTGGAATTCAGGAGCTTTATTGTGTGTGTGTATATGTATATATATATATATATACATTTTAGCCAAAGAGGGAATGATATGTATTTTATTCCGTCTGTACCACATTTTTTACAAAGAAAATGGAATTTTAGCATATCAGACATCTGAGATCTATTAAATACAGTGCAATTTATGACAGCTGTGATATATTGCCCTTTTACTTAATGTCTGTTGTATTTTGATTTTTCAGCCATTGCTTTTAATTCCCATGTAATTTGCATGACTTTTCTGCAGTGAATGAAAGTCTAAAAAGATGTTGGAAAAGTGAATACATTTACTGATTGTCATTACAGTCATTCTTGTTCAGAGTGAAATCCACAGGCAGTGACTTTAAATAAGAACCTGGAATAGATCATGGACGTTTATAGCATTTGTCAAAAAGTAACAAAAACAAGTAACTACATTTTCCTTCAAGAGTGAGTGCTCCACACAAAGGAGGATCCAGAAAAACATGTGCTTCTTCCATGAATCAGTCTGCTTCTACTGATCTACTAGGAAACCAACAGTAACTTAACTCATTACCAGTAACACTGGTAAAACTGCCATTTGGATTGGCATGCAGGGGAGAAGCTAGGCGAGCAATCTGGGCAGTTCCACCGCTGGAGGAGAGTAGAGCTTCATAAAGCTGTGGAAGTCCATTTGGAGTTGGGGAGGGGGAATTGTTGGGGGCCCCCTAAAATTGCCCAGGGCCTTGGTCTCTGTAAAACTGGCCCTGTTGGCATGGTAGATATTTCTATGCAATAACTGTAAAAATGTCAAGTTTAATGTTTAAAAAAGTGACTTTTTGATTTTATGTTGTTTTTCCATTTGCTGGTTGCAGCCATGTCTGTTTGGCTTTCTGGGGCACTTCATGAATATAAGTTTTGTCCAAAGTTCCATAGAAGACAATGGCGCTTAGTGAAAGCTTATTTCATTAACAGATAAAAATGGACTGGAACCAGCAAAGAAAATGACAAGCAAACAACACAAACCAGTACAAATCAATTTTAAAGATAAGGTTTTTGCAAGTATTGTGTAGGGATAACTGCAGTGCCAACACAATTTTTTTTTTAACTTGTGTTCCCTGTATTTAAAAGAAATTGCCCGACTTACAAAGTTTGTTTGCCTGAGTAGGATTATGGGTTTAGTTTTGTAAGTCCTTGTGGAACATTCCTTTAAATCCAGGACGTCTACAACTTTGTCTGGATGGTGCTTCCAAGTCTGAAATATGCAATTATCAAGGCTGCTTTTCTTACTGATAGCTTCAAGATGCACTGTTGTAAAAAAAAAATCTGCATTCTCTTCCAATTTAGTGCTAAAACCAAAATATTTGCTACAAACATTGAATTATATATGTCATAGAAAGTACTATCTCTCCTGTCTAACAAGTAGGAGAAAAATCAGTCGCATATTTATCAAATACTAAATTCTCATCCCCAAATGAATCTTACTGTTGGTGTCAGTTTGCCCATAGTGTAGTGAAGTCAGTTGTGCAAATTCATTATTTAGTGCATCGTCACTGTGATGGAGCAAAATGTTGCAAATAACAGTAGCATTTTGTAGCAAATTAGCCATAAACGGACATAATATAACAAAGAGACCTTCACCTTCATCTGTTCTGTGGAAATTATTTCATTATAACTTTTTCTACACGAATGATAACTGTGGTCAGTAAATACTATGCAATACCACTACACTTTGCTACACTACTGTAAATTGTTGTGTAGTTTGGTGATTTCCCTTATAGGAGTGAAATTATTTTGGAAAAATTTGCTCCAAACTCTTACACACTTTTTTAATGCTTTGTAACACTTACAATACTCATTGTTTCAGCAGTTTGTAAAGACGTAATGTTGGTTCTGCTTATATAAACTCATATGTCTCTCTGTCCAAAGCAACACTTTCCTCCCCATCTTCCTTCATTATGAAAAAGTCATGTGTGTCATTTTGCTAGGGTCAGAGTTTGTGGAACACATCTTTACATTTCCGTGGTAGAACAATGGAAAACGCACTTCCTCCACAAGTTAAAATTTGGAATGTAAAGTCACTTTGCACATGTATTTGAGCAGTTGCTTAATTCTTGTCAAGAACCCTATTTTATGTAAAAGAGGCAATGTTTCAGAGCGGTGGTTCTTAAAACTTGTCATCAGCATAATCAATGATTCATATTGTGTGGCTATCCCCACAACAGCAAAGATGGCTCTCTCAGAAATTCCCATAAAACTTTTACTGTTAGTGAGACCTGAGGACGGGTTTGAGAACCATTGTTACAGAAAATGTGTGCTGCTTTTTTTTTTTTTTTATTAATCTTTTTTATCTTTTTCATTCCAAAATTTACCATGGGTATTCTCTAAACATACATGGCAAGATGGAGCAGTGTCTTTCTCTTCTCTTTGTAAATGCATTCCTACAAGCCTCGATTTACAAATTCTTTTTCAGGTCGCTATGGACCAGGTGAAGCCATGATATTTAGTGCAGTCTGCCTTTTGATCATTTAAAAAATTGCTGCATTTTTTTTTTTCCAAGAAAATTTTTAAATGACCTCTTTGTATAAGGCATATGATTTTTATGTGAAGACAGTAGAGAATGTGTAGGCCTTAATAAGCCAAACAAGAATATTTATTGCCATTTGCATCGATCACATGCTTTATTGAAGATCTTACAAAATACTGTGCTTTCAGCTTTGCAATCAGTCATCTATTGTCTGTTTAATCTTCAGTGACTTGTGCAGACTGACTCTCAGCTGAGAATCAGATTTTTAAAATGCATCACCTGTGTGCTTAAAGAGCTAAACTGAGACCTCCTAATTTCACAAAGGCCAATAAATGGCTTTTAAGATGACAATGATTTTCTGTCAGTTGAAAGCTAAGATTGATCTTGAGCACCATGCTTGAGATAAAGACATATGCATTCCTAGTCTATCTAATGAACAATTAATTTGCTCCTCTGCAAAGCCTTCTAGATGAATTACACTTAAACATATCAGATCACTTTTTGGCCTGCATCTAAGTAGAAATGACAAAAAAATTACCATTATGTCTGCTATAACTACTAGTTGTCACTGAAGCTCAGTAAATATTCGTCTAAATAGGGCAGCGCTTATCAACCAGTCGTGGGCGTGGTGTTACAGACACACTCACGCACATGATCCTATATAAACCAACCAGACACTCAGGCCTGCGCCCAATTATAGAGCTCTTATGTTCTTGGGTGTGTGTTTATCCTGTTCCGACCTTTGGTGTATGACCCTGGCCTGTATCTCACTTAAGTAAGTATTCTGCCTGCCTAGACCTCTTGCTTTGTTTTCTGAACCAGACTCTTTGCCGCCTGCCCTGACCCTTGCTCCTTGCTACTAATATTGACCAATCCTTCTCGCATACTCCTAGTGCTCCTGTGCATAGTAGTCCTAAGGGCCGCAACCTGTGCACAGCACCACAGTGAAGCCCTAACCTCATTGCGGGGGCTCTAGGTGAATACCGGGTGTGCCTTAGACTCCACACCTTAGGTTCTACCCAATACTTGCACACTACTCTGATAACAGCTGTTCCCTCCTTCTCCACACTCAAGTACTGGTGCCTGTTCTGACAATATGCAAGGGTTCTGATACGAGCCTGGTAAAATACAGCACAAAATTTATTAATAAACTCTTGGCACCCTTATTCATTTTTATAAAGTTACACAAACATGGATGTGTGAGAATTAAGGTCTGTACCTCCTACCTGAAGGATTTAGGTTACAGCTGATAAATGCAGGGGTGAAAAAGTGTCAAAATAGCATTAAACTTTGCCTGCATTCTTGAGTACATTTTGTTTTTAGTATCTTGGATTAAACCTATGTAAGTAGTTCTGGTCTGTTACTGTGGCTATCAGGCAGCAGTTTTTCTTTGATATATGGGAATAGAAATAGCGCAGATAATTAAGTAATGATGAAAATCTAACCTCACTTTCAGTTCATTTACTGGTTGTTGAGTTTCACCCCTTTAATGGTTATGAGAAATTTTGCTTCCCAGTGTTTCTTGATCCTGTGAATGCCTCACAATTGTTATTTGGATTGTTCCAAATACACACAAGACTCTGTCTTACATCATCTATTTAGGACTGCCTAGTGACCCTCCTGCTGTTGTAGTCAAGCATGTCTCTTTGGCAACAAGCCTGCATAACCTCTTTATATCATTATTACACAATGGTGAGAGATGCAAAGATAAAGAGGAAGCACTCCTTTGCATATGAGGGTAGTAAATCATACTGACAAATACAGAGCACATATATTAACATGGTTCAAAGCAGAAAGAGTGGGGACATTGTTCACTTGGAAGCTACTGCATTCAGACCATAGAGATCTCTGGAGCAATGTGTTTCAGGAAACACTGTCCCTGCACTTAATAAAAGACTAAATAGACATTTCATTTCTGCACTGATGTTTATTGTAAGACTCCTTGTAAATATTGTGTATCCACTTGTATAGTTCATCTAACAAATCAAATAGAACGTTATGTGAATGGCATTTAAAAAGAACATTGCGGGTCTCACTTATTGGAAACCAAGATGTAAACTTCTCTTGGCTTTGCTTCCTGTTGCTATAGTGTTATTCTTGCAGCTATTGAGGATTCGTGGAATGAAATGAATTTACAAATACACAAACAGACTTGATTTTCTTATTTTTTTTTTCTTTTAGCATAAAGATGCTTTGTCTCTCAATAGCTTACGTATAAATGAGCAGCCAGGTATAATAACCATAAGCCAAGGAGCCAGTGTGTGGGCATGTGTTTATATAAAACAGAAATTACATAATTATATATATCTTCCAATATAAAGAGCAAATGTCCTACCATGACTTCCACTTACTGCCAGCTTACCATCTTGAGAGGAGGGAGAGTTTCTTCCATTCAGAAATTCAGCGGGTACATTGAGGAAAGAAAGCACTGTCTCTTGGGAGAGACCAGGAAACAAACACTGAGTGACCAATAAAAAAGGACAAGAGGGTCTAAAAGAACATCAGATGGAGGAATGTTGAAATGATGTGTAAGAGATTAAATAAGGGAGATGCTGGAAGGGGTGAATCAGTATGGAGAGAAATACACCAAACATTAAGCAAGCAAATCCCTTCATTCAACAGCTGCTTTACCTACAGTATGTGTGTTTATAAAGTTTGTGTATTGTGAATGTATGTGAATCAGTGTCAGAAGACTTATTTCACCATCTTATAACATTTTTATATTGACATTTTCCTTTAAATTCAATTCATTTTGTCTATAAGCCTTTAAATTTATAATGTATACATATCATATATCAGTTAGGATAGAGTGGGTTGTGTTAGTTCACAGATGCAAAAAAATGAATATTGCAGGATTTGGTGATACCTTTTTATTGGACTAACAGTCTTCATCAGAATCTAATGAAGGGAGGAGAATAAACCTCCCAAAAGCTTGTTTTACTTAAAAAGACTGTTAGTTCAATAAAAAAGGTATCACCAAATACTGCAATACTAATTTATATGTATATTTCATTAAGAAAATAATCATACGTTAACATCATTTAAAATTATGTTTTGTCTTTCAGCCTGGGATTTGTAGAAAAATGGGACCTAAATAAAACATTATACATTGATATTGACAGGCTGTTACCAATTTAATAGCGTTACCATGTTAACTTCAGGTTGCTGCTGAATTTGACCACAGCAGTTACTAACAATAAGAAAACACCCTACTTTCTGTAAAAGTAGCTTTTTCATGCATTTCAATAGGGCATAAGATATAAGTTATAGTGTTTATAGTCGTATTCTACTAATTGCAAAAATCAGTGATATCCAACAGTTTATCCAATATAAGCGACATAGTAGAAGAGTAGGAAATGGAAGAAATAGTAGACTCAGAAACAGCATCTAAAACCTGTGTTTTTGCCTAATGCATGCAAATTTTTTCCTTGCTTAGTTT
>WMED01010037.1:0-15981 GCA_019650415.1 Pipa parva | reverse complement strand
CCTGTCCCATACTGTGTAGCTGCTCTCCCTCCCTTCCCCATCTCATACTGTACAGCTGCTCTCCCTCTCTTCAACTGTCCCATACTGTGTAGCTGCTCCACCTCCCTTCCTCTGTCCCATACTGTGTAGCTGCTCCCCCTCTATTCCCCTGTCCCATACTGTGTAGCTGCTCCCCCTCCATTCTCCTGTCCCATAGTTTGTAGCTGCTCCTCCTCCCTTCCCCGCCTCATACTGTACAGCTGCTCTCCCTATCTTCGACTGTCTCATACTGTATAGCTGCTCCACCTCTCAATCCCTCTGCCCAATCCTGTGCGGCTGTTCCCCCCTCCTTTTCACTGCCTTGTTTTACCTTGCAGCTTCTCCTTCTCTCCTACACACAGTCCTTCCCCAGCGCTTCCCTCTACTGTCACTCCCTAACAGCACTTTAGTGATTGGTTAAGGGAAGGGTGTGGGCGGGTCTAAGAGGCCATAATTACATCACTTCCTTCTCGGACGATAATTTCCAGTGCTTACTTCAACTCCGCATGCGCCAGCCACTGACCATTCATTACCTTGATCGGAAAAGAGGCAGTGTCCAACACCAGATCACTGATTATGCAGGTATCTCACAAAAAGAAACAGGAATCTGTTTGTGCTACATTATTTATTAAAGGTACACTATGTTATATATTTTTTTTAGACTAGCTTCCTTTTAAAAGGTACAAAATAAAATCCATTCTAAATGACATCACAATAGGAATGCAATACTATGATCAAAAAATACTAATTATTCCGCATTGTAACTGACAGTTTGCAGTTCTTGATGTTAACTTCAGTGTTTATATATGTCTATATGAACCTTTGTAACAGGCTTCCAACTTCAATTTGCCTTTTAAAATATTTTAGCATATTCTAAACAAACAGCAAGACACAAACAAAGGAAGATAAACTAGATTTAACATGAAGAAGAGACAAGTTAATTGGGGGCTGGTTGGAACTTTGCATTAATTAGCTAAAGCCGCTCACAGAAGCAAATTAATTGACTGTAACATTTGTGTTCTGTATGTGCGACAGCCAGTTACATACAAAGCAATGAAAAGGAATAATGGAAATAAAAACAGGTTTGACCACAAAGATCCCAGACACTAAGCATACAAATCCTGCTCTGGATCATTACCATCTGCCAGTGTACAGTGTACAGAATTCTGTAATCAGCTGTGATGGGAATTTTCTCCCAACACCTTGCTAAAACAGAGGGGTCATTTTCTGTCCTGTGTACAATACAGGCTGACATGTAGTCTAAACCCAGTAAATCCAGTATAAAAATTTACAGTGTCTGTAGAATTAAAGGAGAAATTCAGACAAAAGTTGTATGTTGCTGTGCTCTTGAAACAGTATAGTTCTTTACAGTCTACCTTTAACCCATTATCACCCATTTCCCAAATAATTGTAGAAAAGCAGCCAGGTATCAAAGGGGATTAGGTGTGCTATGTGGAAATATATCCTAATGGCCTAACCAACATTTGACAAATTCAGATAATCTGTTTCTATTTTGGGCTTTAATTTGCATATCACAGGGAAAGCCCTCTTATCCCAGAGTATTAGCAGAGCTCAGGGAGAGCTACAATCTGTGCACAGTCCAGCTGCTTGACCCAGTACTGGAAAGCATTCTCTGTCTGCCACTGGCTAGTACATTAGCTCTTGTGGATCTCACAGGTCTAACAATGGATCTCTAACTAACGGACACATTTTACATACACTTTTAGCAGAGCTGGAGCGACTGCAATCAGTTTATAACCAGTGGTGAAGCCCTGATAAATGCATTATGGTCCCAATGTTAAGCTGATCTGGCACTTGGCCATGATAAGTATCCCAGGAATTCAGCACAGTATTTACTCTGTTGCAAGATACAATTTTTGACTGGAACAACAAAACATGCCTGGAAACGATTCCATTGTGTCGTCTACTGTGGTGTTAAGGGGTTCCCATGAGGCCCACAATCACAGCTATATATCCAAAATGTTACCAGCCTTGCCAGCCAATTACTAACAGTGTATTTCATATAAAAAAAAAAAAAACAACAAAAACAATAAAAATATTCAAAATAGTCCACAGATCCTACATTTCTTCTAGAGCAAAATGATAAATCTCCCATTTGCACAGATATTTACGTATTCTACATACTGTATTTTCCCCCCCACAAAATGCACTTTTTTCCCCCCAAAAGTGGAAGGGGAATGCCCGTGCGTCTTACGGAGTGAATGTTCCTTTTCTTCAGCTGCTGCAGGGTGCCAGCGCACCCCTTCTCACACCCCGCAACAGCTGAAGAAAATTTATGTGTACTTACCTTCCTCCAGGCAGTGTACTAGCGAATCACCTACAGTCAGCGCATCTCCCATTTCAACTAAAGTAAATAGCACTCCATCGGTGCCTTCCATTCCCCTCAGCTCTATTCGCCGTGGATTTGGCTGTGCTAATAGCGGATGAATCCACAGTGAATAGAGCCGGCAAGATCAAAGGGGAGCGGAAGGTGCTGACTGAGCGCCGCTTACCTTAGTTGAATTGGGAGATGTGCTGACAGGAGGCGACTTGCTAGTACACTGCCCTGAGGAAGGTAAGTACTCCAAAAGCAGAGTGCCTGTGCATATATGGGAGGGAAGGAGGGCAAGCAGGAGAAGTAGGGCAGGAAAGTGAGGGAAGTAGGGCAGGCAGGGGAAAGAGAGCAGGCAGAGGAACCAGGGAGGGTAGGCAGGCAGAGGAAACAGGGAGGGTGGGTAGGCAGGCAGAGGAAGGAGGGAAGACAGGGGAAGGACAGCAGGAAAGGGAGGGAAGTAGGGCAGGCAGAGGAACCAGGGAAGGCGAGCAGGCAGAAGAAGGAGGGCAGACAGGGGAAGGAGAGCAGTCAGATAGGGGAGGCATTTGGTTCAGAATATTTTTTTTCTTATTTTCCTCCTTAAAACCCTAGGTGCACCTTATGCTTAGGTGAGTCTTATGGAGCGAACAATATGGTATTTAAAACTTTACGCAATCTATTCCTAACCATACACCATTAGATGATGAGAGCTCTGTCAAACAGACCTGTTACTCACCTAAAACAACATGAACCCTTACTAGAAAATTTCACTTCATGTTTTCAAAAAGAATAGATCAAGCACCAAACCACACCAGAAGAGCACTGAAATAGAGGTAAATCCCACCGGATCACTTGCCCCCAGGACCGCCACCATTCCTTCCCTGCTCTGCATCCCTTAGGAAGCTGAATTTTCTCTACCTCACTCAGAATGTATGCCACTACCACCGAACAGGGAAGGACCTTTACCCTAATAAAAGGGTGGCACTGTGCGTTCCAGGTGAAATAACGGACTACTACACTAACTAAAAATAACATGCCCAAATCAAAACCCATGTCTCTTAATTGCACCATAGGCCCACTCCTAGTAATCCCAACCAGAGACCAAAACCCAATCTCTACATTAAAGGGGCACCAAAACAGAAAGTGATCCATGGTTTCAACTTCCCCAGCACATTCCTTGTGAGGACATTCTCAGTCATTAGAATTGCAGTATTTCAGAGTCCCCTTCATGTAGAGTCTTACATGGAAGAATTGACAGACAACGTTCCAATATTTCAGTGGGATTCTGGATAAATTTAACAAGGCTAACCACTCCCACAAAATGTCCAGGCAAAGCCTAAGAACCAGTGGCTCATGAAAGTAGGGGGGGTCTTTAAAAAGCCTGCTACTCTGCTGTAAAGCTCAACCACAAGTGACCAATAGGAAGGACCTAGGGTCCATTCCCACTGAAACACACAGGAACAGGAAGTGAAGAGGATTGCAGCACTTGTGAACAGCAGAAGAGATGGGCAAGGTTTACAGAGCAAGAGGCAGTGCTGAAGCATAAAACACCTACCAGTAAAAACACATCCCTTCCACTTAAAAATCAGCCCTGGACCTAACGAGCATTTAGTTCTCCTTTAAATTTACTCATCTGTCCCTACCAACCCAGCTCTAGATTAATTATCAGTTAATGAAGCAGGCTTAACCCACCCAAGAATTATTACCAATTCTCTGTCAAACGTCACCTGCAAGGCAGTTCCCATATAGATACAAGATGCTATCTGTGTATATATGGGTACTGTAATGGCCATTACTACAGTTTCCATAGCTTATACCATGCTCTAGCAGTGCAGTCTGTAATAAATGTGCTTATTCCCAAAGGAGCGCTTAGCAAAACAAACTGCAGCCAACACAGATTAAATTAAATTGTATACAAAACAGAGGATTACCGATGCCCTCAATTTAGTGTTTATCTTGTGGCTCTGATAGGTTTCCAGCTCAGTGGAAAACAAGGAAAGCAAGAGATAAAGATTATATATTTATACACAGAAGGTGAAAGATCTGGGCAGAAACTCTCTATTGGCATGATGGGGCAGTACCTATAGGTGGGTCAGACAGAAGGGCATCTCTCACAGTCAGGAATGTAGGCATGGGGGTGATCAGGGGGATAAATTCTAAGAAATATTTCTATTTTACAAATGTTGAACCTGAAATTTGTGATTCACTTTGCAAGAAATTATGAGTTGCACAGACAAAGTACTTCAGATCACTGCATAATTTATTTGCACATAGGGGTGGGGTCAGTTAGTGGGTGTAGCCTAAGACACCCAGCACACAGTGCCTATAAGCTCCTGCACTGTTGAAAACTATATACTAGGTATGAAGAGGCCCCAGATTTGGGTCAGCTACTCAGAGTCCAAAGCCTGAGGATCATTTCAATTTTTCTGCCCTTTAAAAATACATTTTTGTCAAATCACAAACAATTCTTGTGCAAGAACAACAACATTGTTAATATTTAATTATGCTAACTAGAATTTGGTTTGGCATTTATCTAATTTTTCTTATTTGGCTAAATCTAAAAATGCTGGATTTATCTGATCCACACCATACACACATTTTGAGCAACATAGAATGCCTGATACTGAAATCCCCTATCATCCTGATGGAGTTGAAAAAGAATTCAAATGAAACTGTGTCTTTCAACTGTATAGCCGAATGTAATATATCATAAACCTACTAATTGCGTGGTAATTGCAATAAGTGATATTCTATTAAATCAAAGGCAAGCGGCCATGTATTATAAACCCTCTTGGCCAATTAGATTGCTTTTTATTAAGCTGTTTGTCCAACACCTTATTTTAATTTCTTATTTTAAACTCATCATAGACTGGACTGTCAATAACTGAAAAAGTTAGATCTGTTTGTCCAAACATATTCACTAATGCATATATTGGGGTCCCTGGCCAACCAAATAGCAGATATACAGTACATACCAACGTCTCCATTTTTTGCCAGCGTGGGCACACAGGCTGAACAATCAGATTATCCAGAGAATAAAAATTGGGGATAGCCCCCCCTTCCTTCCTGCCCCAAATAATCACCAATGTCATAATGCCACTTTCTCTATTTAGTAATAACCCTTTTTTTCCTGCTGTATAGATCATTCACCTAGTAGTGAATATAGTGAATTTGCTGTAGATTCATTTGTGCCTAGTGCAGCCCCCAGTGCAGCCACTGCCCCTGCATTTTCTGTAGCTATGCTAGCTCCGGGATATATATGCACTAGCTTCTGTGAAATAACAATGCACAGAGGTAAACAGTATATTAAACACAGCCCCATATATGTTATATTCCACCTTCAGGATGGCTTTGTAAGACTGCACTCGTCGACTAAACTTTATTATAATTACTAATCTATTTCTCCGAAAATAAGACATCTCCCAAAAAATAAGACCTAGTACATCATTAGCAGCAAAAATTAATATAAGACACCAAATCTGTAGGTTTCTAAAAACACAGTCATTCTTGTACTATCCCAACTGCCCTGACACTCAAAACACAAAGAAAAATTAGCCACACCAACCCCACCGCCCAGAACACCTGCTAACAGCCCACTGGGAGCACGTTTCCCACTCCTTGTGGAGAGGGATAGTGGAACATTTTCTTTGGTTTCCATAACAAAGCCCAGTGGTTGTGATCCTATTTGGCACCTAGTGCCAATAAGGGATGTCACTCATCAGCACCTTCCCCAGCAGTGGAGGAACTGATGAGTGATGTCATCGTACTTGTGTCAGGCTATCCTACTTAGATCCTCCCGGCAAGAAAGCACTCCTTCAGTGTAGGCTGCAGATCCAACCTAAAAACTATCAGGTTGGGACAGTGGCCTATAATGAAGGAGCGTTTGCTCGCTGGGAGGGATCTAGGATAGCGGTTAGAGCACCGGTGGCAATAGCATATGTTCCCACAGAATGAATTCCGAGTGCCCTATCTGGCACGCATGCCATAGATTAGTCACCACTGACATAGCCTAAAGCAATCGATTTTCTAATACATTGTTGATATTTTGATTTTAGGGATTAACATTTTAGTTATTAATAGTATTGTGTTTACTGTTTCTAGAAACCTTTACCTAGAGAGTAAACGTTAAAATAATGTCATAACAGGCTTCATATAGTTTAAAATAAAATTCTTTGGTTATCCAACAAATGCTGTGTTTGTGGAAAAAGAACACAACAGTTGCAGCAGGTAATCTAATGAACATGCGTGGGCTCCCTGCCGAGTAAGCAACCTGTAAACTCCACATCAAATAGCAATACATCAGACAAATGTATGAATGTATGCATGTACAATTTTATTTTTAAAGCGCCACAAATATACACAGCACTGTAAAGTTCTGCAATACAAATATACAGACATGGTAAAAGTGCATTAAACAATACAAGTGTAATATCAAAAAGATACTTCACTTTAAAGTGCACCTGTCACCTCAAAACATTAATATTAATTTAGGTGGTACTAATGAAATAAATGTTTTGTAAATATACAGGTATATGTAATTTCACTGATATGTATGTCTGTGACAAATAAATAATCCAAACAGCATTTCTCTCTGTCATCTTCCCTGTCAGACTGCCTTTTCTTTCCCAAGTCAGGTGACAATGATTGACATTATAACTTCTCAAATCAGATCCTTGCTAGATTGTGATTTAAGGGATCTGATTGGAGGAGCTACAATGTCAATCATTATTTAGCCCCACCCATCCAACACTGGAACGAAAAGGCAGGCCTGACAGAGAGAAATGCTGTTTAAAGGTTCATTATTTTAAATACATATATACTTACATAAATATTTATTTCATTAATACAACCTAAATTAGTATTAGTTTTGAGGTGACAGGTGCACTTTAAGCGCCAGGTCATGATTGACACAAGAGGATGGAGGTCCCTGCCCCCTAGAGCATATAATCTAAATATTTGTTTTGGGATAAATTTAAAATATCAAAGAATGGTTATAGTTTCCCTTTAAACTGTGCTCTTACTATTCCCATTGAAGTAGTCACTAGTCCTTTTAAAGACTTTTAAAAACCCCATTTCTTAACTTCGTCCAAGTTCTTCTCAGACTCTCTCTCTTCCTAGTTATTCACTGCTTATCTTATAAACTACTATAATATTCTTCAGCAACGTTCCCCATGCACCCGAACCATAACAACAATGGAATGATGTAACCAGCCTGTATGTGTGTATATCTTAAACCCCACATGAATATCAGATGGGGCAAACTTTACCTTTAACAGCAGGATATAGGGAGGATGGCACACGGCCAATAGGTAACTCAGGTGAATCCCATTTTTAGAATAATTTAAGTAATAATTCAATTACATTAGGATCTGTTTGTAAATTCAGGACAAAGACGTTATTTAAAAGCCAGCGCTGACCTTATCAGACTGGAATTTAAAAAAAAAAAAAAAAAAAAAAAGGTTTTAGTTAATAAAGTGCAGATTTCTAAGCACAGAATTTTAGGTGAGATTAGCATGGGGGATGGACTTTGTTGCTGCCAATGTACTAATGAGGAGAGGACCACAAATACAGTTTATCTGCCTAAAACAAACCAAGAATTGCCCAAAATGCTGTCAAATTGTACCGAGTATAATTGCATGGAAAACATGCAGATGTCCAGTGTCATCAATGTTTGTGATTAAAAGGCTCCACATACCCCAATAAAAGTAGAAACTAGGGGCAAAAAGTTTTTAATTTTATCATCATTTGGATGGTTTATATATTTCAGCAGATACTAAACTAAAGCAAGTATTACCATTAGCAAGCAAATGCATTGCTTTCTGACTGATAAGAGGCTTATTCATCAAAGTAAAAGTTCAACTGTCACCACTTCGCTCCTGTTCTCTACTTCTTATTCACTAAACAGAGGATTCCAATAGCGAAGAAGAGACAGCCTCAGTAGCCTTCTTCTGCGCAGCACAGCGTAGTCAACTGGACAATTGGATCCCTAGCCATCAGCGCCCTAATTTGCCAGTTTTATCGGGGAAATTAAAACTAGTGAATACGACAGTACGAATTCGCTACTACATCAGAGTCTTGAAGAGTGGTATGAAGAGCTCAATAAGTCCGTGACTGTCGTAAGAACCCAAATAAGTTGCAAATTCAGGACAGCTCAGAGTTCGCGGAATAAGAGAAGATGTGCGAATTCAGACTTTCATGAGCAAGTCCCAAAATGTTCATGTATTTTGAGGAAGAAGCCAGTGAGTGCACGAGTGACTGACACAGAAGCTTCAGTGGATAAAACCCGATCTTTTTTTAAGGAAAAAACAGAAAATCATGTTTTCAACAAATCTGCTTAAAGTGCACTTGTCACCTCAAAACTAATACTAATTTAGGTTGTACTAATGAAATAAACATTTTTGTAAATATATATCTATTTAACAAATGTACCTTTACACAGCATTTCTCTCTGTCATCTTCCCTGTCAGCCTGACTTTGATTTCCAGTGTTGGGTGGGTGGGGCTAAACAATAATTGACATTATAGCTCCTCCAATCAGATCCCTTAAATCACAATCTAGCAGAGATCTGATTGGAGGAGCTATAATGTCAATCATTTAGCCCCGCCCACCCAACTCGGGAAAGACAAGTCAGGCTGACAAAGAGAAACGCTGTTTAAAGGTACTTTTTTTTTTTTTTTTTAATAATACACAATGTTTATTTCTTTAGTACAACTTAAATTAGTATTACTGTTTTGAGGTGACAGGTGCACTTTAATAAATGTTATGGAAGAAGAAAAGACAATAAAAAAAATAAAACAAGCTTCCAGGTTATTTTTAGTGCATGTTGGAGGGGATTAGAATTTTCATATTAGGCTAGCAGGCCTACAAAGAAAATTCCAAGAACTATTCAGCCCCAATACAAGTCTGATTTAATTGCTGCATCTGTCCCTTGTAACCGCAGGCAAAGCACTATCATATTAAAGCACAGAAGGCTAGTTACATCAGGAGCAAAACCAGTATCTTGCAGTCCACTTGTTATAGGCATACACAGCAAAATACAAATTTGGGGTTAATGTTGTACAGTTGCTTGTACATCTTGGCATTGTGTTATTTAGAGAGAAGTAAAACCATATATATAGTTGGCATCTAGAAATGAAAGAACTGCAAGTAGGTTAAATGTAAGAACTCTAATATATTTACTCTACCCAGTGTAATACATTGTGCCTAATGGCTTGACTGTTAAAGAGAAGACAAACTAAAAGCCTTGTGTAATTAATATTGAATAATGTACTGCTGATTGTATTTATGGAATCGAGGGGCCTTTGAGTGTTGAAAGCTTGCAATGATTTGCCACGGGGATATTTTTTCAAAGGAAATTGACTTTACACCACTTTATTTTTATTGTGATCTATACGTTACACAGAAAATCATCTCCCAGAAACCATGCACACTGTATCCACTCGCTTCCTGGTTTTAGGGAATGATGACAGATACTTAGCCAAGGCAATGAACTGTCAGGTCAATATGTGGAAATTTAACACCTATGAAATTCACATGCCTGCCAGGGTGATTACTAAATCAGACACACCGCAGACAGTTCCTGCTTCGAGAAATCAGTTTAGAAGATGGTTCAGTGGAAAGAGAGGAGATGGCAAGTTAGCATAATCCTTCATGGAACTATTCAGCAGAACGGGAAAGGAAAAGCACCCACCAAAGTGCCAGGAATTATTTGGGGGAAAAAAAGGGGGGGACCGAAATAATTTTGTGCAGAATTTTAAAATTTCATAGTTTAAAAAAAAAAACAAGAATTTATATCGTTAATGAAAGAAGAGTAATTAATGGGAACTAAACAATAGATGTACAAATAAGAAAAAGTGTCTCAATCCGAAAAGTCTGTGTAGTACTCAGACCTCAGCTGATATCTATGTGCCAGTAGGAGAGGGAACGTCTCATCCGTCGGTAAATGGCTCAGCATATGAAGAAATCCCAGGCACCACAACTGAATCTTTAAAATAGCACGTTTAATGAAAAAAGTTAATAAAACATAAAAGCAGGTATGCACACCACTCCTACGCGTTTCGCACGTCAGTAGCGCTTAATCATAGATAACAGGAAGTCAAAATACTGCACCTTAAATAGCGCGCCTTAAAATAACCCCAGAAGTATCATAACATATAATATATGTAAAAATCATCATAAGCTGCAATAAAAAATGCAGCATGAAGGGTTACATGGCGTGCTGGAAGTAATTGTTACAATAAAGTATTGTCATTCAAATGGTAATGAAAAAAGAAAAAAAAAAGGTCACTTAAACATGTTGTAATTGGGATCACTACAGACAGTGTTACATTGTAAACAAACATGAAAACGGGTAAAGCAATATGAATGAGTGAATTAATAAAGTTGATACATTAAACAAGTCAGTGAATTTTATTTTTGTATTTGTCCATTTTTTATATAGTGCTACTATACTAAGCAGCACTTTAGAGATTCATCATTCACTTCAGTCCTTGCCCCATGGAGCTTACAATTTAGTATCCCTATTCAGTCACACACAGTTGTATGTTTTTGGATTGTAGAAGGAAACTGGAGTGCCTAGAGCAGGGGTCGGCTAACTTTTTTCAGGAGGGAGCCATTTCACTCCCTCCTCCGGCGGCGATAACCATCTTCTGAGCTGCCGGAGGAGGGAGGCGTGCCCTCTCCCGACCCCATGACCACCGACAGCCAATCAGAAGAGCCGTCGGCGGTCATGGGCGGGGCTTGGGCGTGCGGCCCGAGCCACAACAAGGCGGCTAAAGAGCCGCACTTTGCCGACCACTGGCCTAGAGGAAACCCACGCAGGTGCAGGGAAACCAAACCATACAGGGGGTTATTCACTAAGGTGTGAATTCGACTGTCAAATTCGCAAACAGCGGATTCCCATAGTAAAAAAGCGTCAATTTTCCCATTGTAAAGTCGCAACAATTTTTTAAAGTTAAGATTGCGACAATTTTCCCATAATAAAGTCGAGACCGCGACAATTTTCTCATTACAAAGACACGACTATGGCAGTAGCAGCCTATTGCAACTGTCTTTATCGGACGAATTCGCACCTACACGCAACAATTCGGACTTTAGTGAATAACCCCCACAAACTCCATGCAGATTAAGTCCAGGGTGGAAATTAACCTAGGACCCGCACTGCAAGGCATCAGTGCTAACCAATGAGCCACCGCATTGCCCACTTGACACTTAAAGGCAAAGTAAAAAAGAGTGGAAAGGGCTAAAGTGATATAGTGAAACAAATATGTGAAAAAGTATGAAAATGGGAAAAGCAATGTTAATGAATGAAAAAATGATGGTGATACCAGGAAAAAAATGAGTGAAAGGACTTAAAAGGTTTTTTTTTTGTTCCCATGGTCCTGACTCTCATGTCAGGATGCTGCTTATCGATTTTAGCTCCGCATTTAACACTGTTCTGCCACCTAAGCCTATCCAAAAATTAGAATAACTTGGCTTTGACTCCTTTATGCGGAACTGGACTCTTGACTGCCTGACGGACAGAAGACAATTCGTCAGAATAGACAATTCTGTCCCCTCTGTGATCAGTCTTAGTACTGGTGTCCCCCAAGGATGTGTTCTTAGTCCCTTCCTCCATTCACGCTTCACCCATGACTGTCTTGCCATACACAACTCAAACCGTATCATCAAATCTGCCGATGAATCCACTGTCATCGGCCTCATCAAAGGTAATGATGCAACATCGTACATGGATGAGGTATATAATCTCGTGACCTGGTGTGGTGAATGCCAGGAAGACTAAGAAGATGATCATAGACTTTAGGAAAAGAGACCAGGCATTCAAGCAACCCCCAGTTCTGATCAATAATACGGTAGTGGACAGGGTTGACAACTTCAAATTTCTAGGTATACATCTAACCAGCAACCTAACATGGTCTCTAAACTCCTCCAAGTCCCTAAGCAAAGCCCATCATAGTCTTTATCTCCTTAGGTTTCTCAGGAGAGAACGTGTCTGCACACGAATTTTAATGGTGTTCTATAGATGCTCCATAGAGGGCATTTTATCCTACTATATTATTGCCTGGTATGGTAACTGCAATGTCCAGGATAGAAGTGCACTTCAAAGGGTAATCAAGCTAGCGCAAAGAACCATTGGTACCAAACTGACATCTATTAAGGATACATCTACAGGAGCTGCTGCCTGTCCAGAACTCATAACATCATTGCTGATGTGCATCACCCAAATCATGGACTCTACTCCCTCCTTTCATCTGGTAGACGGTATAGATGTCTAAAATTTCTAACTGACAGACTGAGGGAGAGCTTCTTTCCTGATTCCATCATCAGGCTAAACCTCTCCCTTACAACACAATAGTCTTCATGCACCTCTCCCTCTCCCCCCACTCCCTTCTTTTTCTCCTCTTCTCCTCCCTTAACTCTCTCACTCCTTGGACATAATCCTGCCCCAACCCACTCCTGGTACCTATTCCTTGTACCTATCTATTGTAGCTATTGCACAATATATATTTCAGCACTGTACATTGCTATTTTACTCTTTACTATTTATGTATTTAAATTATTACAATATACTATAATACTATTTTATTAATTGAATTCACTGCTACTTTCACTCTATATATAGATATTGATATATATTGTTATTTATCTCTTTAATCTCTGACGCATATTTAATTTCACTGATATGTATGTCTGTACTATCCAGTGACAAATAAATAATCTAATTGCCATTTGAATGATAAAACTTTATTGTAACAATTACTTTCTACATGCCTTATAACCCTTCAGGCTGCATTTTTTATTGCATCTTATGATGATTTTTACCTATATTATATGTTATGATACTTCTGGGGTTACTTTAAGGCGCGCTATTTAAGGTACAGCATTTTGACTTCCTGTTATTTATAATTAATCGCTACTGACGCACTAAAGGCGTAGGATTGGTTTGTATACTTACTTTTATGTTTTATTAAATTTTCAATAAAGGTGCTATTTTACTGATCCAGTTGTGGTGCCTGGGATTTTTTCCTATGCTAAACAATAGACGTGCACATAGAGAAACATATCCCTGCTATTTTCACAAATTTTAAGGAATTTCAGTTGCTGTGTTTGAACAAATCCCATGTTCCAGCCAAGTAAATACCTTTCTATAACCATAGGTTCTCATGTGATTACAGCGAGTATACATAATAACTTACAGATTATGATCTGTCAGCATCATATAGCATGTTCCTATCAAGCATACAGTAATGAACAGTAACACGTCACTACAATTGTCTGTGCATTATTTACCTACATACAAAGTTGCAGAGTTAATCACATGCTCAGTGGCAATGTCAATACTTCAGACTTTTCACAAATTAGCGAAGGCTGGGGTTAGTGGGTACAACAGCAGTGTTTGGTGTCTTACTGGCTGTTTTATCTAAAACTTCCAAAACCCCAAATTAATCATGACCCCAACAAGTTTTGTCCCTGTAGAGAAAGGGTCATGGTTGAAAAGAAACTTAGAAAATAGAAAATAACCAGAGAAAACAAAATGGGAGAAAAACTACTGCCTCTGCAAAACAACCCTCAAATCATTTAGTCACAAAAGAGGACTAAGCCTGCAACCTCTGCCAGCCTCTAAGAGCCAGCAACACCAAATATATAAAAATTTTCACAATTGTTTGTTCTGCCTAGTGGTGACTCTTAACGAGGGATGCTAATTATACTTACCGATATTCACCTCTTTACTTCATTGTGTTCTAGAGCTGCAATCCTCTTCCAGGATCCCCTTCCCCTTCAACATCACTGATTGAGCATGCTCAGAAGACAAAATTGACAAAGCTGAAAAGAAGGCATGAACCAGAAGAGGATTGCAGTTCTGGAACAGAAGAAAAGAAAGCAGGAGTCAGCGCTGGTGTGAAGGAGGTCAATAAGTATAGTTAGCATCCCTCACTAATTCACCGCTAAGCAGAAAGAACATTAGTTCTTCTTTAAGATTCCAGGCTGCTGAAGATATAGTAGGGGAGACAGACAGAGAGAAGAGGCTTCTGTTAGAAATTGGCTGTAAATTAGAAATAACAGAAATTATTAAATAATATATACTGCTAAGACATTATTAATTTAATAGTGAAACAGACAAGTAACTGTTGGTGACTAAACTGCATCAAAACCATTCTTCTATTCTGTTAAAACATAAAAGCTTTAAAATAATTGTGCATGAAAGAAAAAAAAACAGGATCAACAGTGACTTTACTTTCCCTTTAGACCTTTGCTGTACAGCACAGAGTTTTTTCCCATCACCCTACAAGTGTCCTTAAGCTTTAAAGTCCATATCTACACAAACATGCCTTTTAGTTTACAGTCAGGCATATAGAAAGCTGTGGTGGTTAAAATAAACATATAAGAATTCGCTTTTCTGAACAGCACGGAAGCAGTCATTACAGAGATTGTCACATATAGCCCCAGAGATAAAGAGCAAACAGAATGACCAATGTTATCGGGATTACATATAAACCACAAGTATGAGATCTTTACAGGCTAAAAATCACCAAGCAGCAGAGCTACCGGCTTTAGTAATATAACCCATTGTACTCTTTATCACCAGGTGATTTATACAATTCCCCATGGATAGCAGAATGAATAAGTCAAACACTTCAGAACATGACAGCTGTAATGGTGACCGTTAGGCTAGGTTCACACGAGAGTATTATGCTCAGGACATAATACGCTAGTGCAGGGGTCCCCAAACTACGGCCTGTGGGCCGCATCTGGCCCCCTGAGACCTTTTACCCGGCGTCCGGGCCGGGACTAGGAGCAGAGGCATGTGCAGGAGGGGGGTGCAATCTTGGTGTTCACCCCCTCCTTTTCCCTACCTACCTCATACCCAGCCCGGCTCCATCTATTCCCAGTTACAGTGCTGTTTGCCTCCTCCTCCAGCGCATCAAGATGATGACGTCATCAAGAAGCGGCGGGGAGGAAGTGAAGAGCGCTGTAAGAAGCTAATTTGAGGAGGCAGGGAAAAGCTGCAGAGGAAAAAAAAAAAGGGTACTAACTGCTTCAATCCCCTTCAGAAAATGAAAATCGGGTGCTCCGGAGCCTTGGGACGACTTTAGCAGAACAGAGAAACAATGTACTCCAGCACTCCTGATCGTTAAAATTAAATTCTTCTTTATTGAGACCACATGGGTGGATTAAATAACGTTATGTTTGTTTTTATTTGTGTTTTTTAATCCACCCATGTGGTTTCAATAAAGAAGAATTGAATTTTAACGATCAGGAGTGCTGGAGTACATTGTTTTTCTGAAAAGCCGCAGAGGAGGTTGGTGATCAGCAGGGAAGGGAATGGGAATGGGAATGTAAAAAGTGGGGGTCGAGCACCAGGATAGTGCCCCCCCCCCCCTCAGAGGACATGGAGCAGGGAGGGGGTGAAAATAGATAAGATCTGTTTAACCCCCTCCCTACTCCATGTCCTCTGAAAGGAGAAGGGGGGCATAATATGTATATTACATGCAGTACATAAGCGAAAAAGTTAGATAGGGATGTATTTAATATCAAAAACACAGAACACTAAGGGGGTAATTCATAAAGCAAGGAAGTGAGCTACGATTTGTTCGGCTCACTTCGCTAATAGTAGTATGCGCATGCTGATGTCCTGTACGCGGACATCA
>WMED01010036.1:0-15981 GCA_019650415.1 Pipa parva | reverse complement strand
AAGGTATTTAAGGGCATTAGTAACTGGTTTTAGTGAGTATTTAACTTGAATTTGTTCTTTCAGTTTGTTCGAAGCTTTCAACCAATAGATTTCTGATTTGTTGATGTTAATTTTATAGCCTGAAAAGGAGCTGAAGTCTATTATTTTTCCTAGGGCTTGTGGAATGGTTTTCTCTGGGTTTGGGAGGAAAAGTAACATGTCGTCTGCAAACATGCTGAGTGAAATATGATAGGATTGTATCTTTATTGGAGGTAGGGTGGGGGCCAGTAGAGTGGCTAGGGGTTCCAAACTTAGATCAAAAAGCAAGGGGGAAAGTGGGCATCCCTGTCTGGTGCCTCTTAGTATCGGGAATGTGGCTGGTGTGTCTGATGGGATTAGTAAGTTAGCATATGATGAAATGTAAATGGATTGTATTGCTCTCAAGAAGGGGCCAGAAAAACAAACTTGTAATTTAAAGGAAAAAGAAACAGAATTTTAAAAAGGAAAATAAAAAAGATATGTAAAGTAAACATGAAGGCTTTTTCCACAGCAAACTAGGGTCACAGTCCATTTTGGATTATGGACAGCACATTGTGGTGTCAGGAATGGATAAGGTGGTGTTACTGCATTTTTAATTTTTATGGATGCTGGAAGCCAATGGGGGCTTTTAAGCTGACAAGTTTTTGAAGCCCTTTAGGTTTTTTTGTGTCTTGGGCATGACTCAGTGGCAGATGAGAAGGAATCATTTGATAAGCAGTGCTAAAAATAATAACTTTCTGCAACCTTTGTTCTACTGTTTTCTGCAGCTTTACCTAATTTGAGACTTGGCCTAATATGAGCAATTTTAAAGGACAGTAACACATGAAAATATAGATTTACTGTATATTCATACTGTGCCTTGTCTCTACAGTACGCTTTAATAACTTTCAAAATGGACTTTTTGGGGCATTTCCTGATGCACCTTAGAAAACAATGGGAACTAGTGAGATCTGTTTAGCAAACACATGGCTGCTATTTGTAAAAATATCAGAAAGCAATAACAATCATAAATTTAGTCTTGTTTCTTTTATTATTATTATTATTATTATTTTTTTTTTTTTACAGGAGCTATATTTAAACACCTGCCATGGCAACCCAAATGCAATGTATATATGGTGTTACTGGTTCTTTAAGAATACAGGGTAAATTTTATTATATACAAGTTCAATTTTAGAAATGACTGGAACAGACAGTGCTTCAGAGCAACTACTGTTTGTAGCACAGTAAAAAAGATAAAAAAAAAACCTTAGGGCGAAGTAGACTTCAGAGAATTCGCAAACCATCCACTGTATATGAACAACCGTTAAATCTTTACCAAAGCAGAAGGTATTTACACATTCCCTCTGATATAAAGGGCATTCTCACAAAACCATAAAAGAATAAAATCTCCCACTTATGGACTTTTGGATGTGTGGCCATGCTTAATCTATATACAGTGCATAGGAGATGGTTCTCCTGGTAAGGCGGCGGTCACTTTGCATGTTGCGATGACCTGGGGCACAAGACCTCCTAAAACATCACAATAGTTTCAAGTATTATTACTGTGACAACTCCCCTTTTTCAAAACTGACCATGAAAGACCCTAGGTTGCCCTTATTCTATATCCGCGTAGGCCAATATGTTAAAGTAGATTTTACATCATTCAGTGACATTGCAAGTTGTTATCGTACAGTTTCCCTCCTTTACTTTGAGTATGAGTTGTGTGAGAATTTGCTTAAATAATGAAAAGAATTTAGACAAAGAATCAGAATCTCAGAATGTATTTACTAGTACAAAATAGATATAAATAAGCCCAAGTGTTTTCTTCTTCTTCTTTATATTGGACTTTTTAAATATCTGAGTGGAGGATTATGCATTAAAATTGGACTTGCTGTTGGCTCTAGCCATCCATATGAAAGTAGCTGGGTACATGTAGCAATTACACAAGGCCATTTCATAATCTGAAAGGTACTTGTTTAGCCAGACAGAACTGATTACCTTCAATTCCTAAAAGACCGCATAGTCTTAGCACAAAATACTAAAGACAGATGGTGTTTTAAAAATAAAAAATAAATTACTAAAAGGGGAATTCCTTGTTGGTTCAATTTCACGAGAAGACTGTTATCAATGAAATGCTATCAGAGGGTTTTGGGTAGAAGTTTGTCCCCGCATGATGCTATTTGTGGAGTGGTGAGTTATAGAATGCCTTATTGCATTGTGAAATCCCCAAACGCTGCTCGGGTACAGAACAAATTGTCCACGTTATGGACATATGGTTAACACTTTCCCATGTGGCTGACAGTTGCTTAGAGGACAGTCACCCTCCCCTCAGCCTCCTTAATTTTGTGCAGCTGTCAGTCATGTTCTGATGTGTGGACATCTAGGGCAATATCCATTCCTGAGGCAGTTTGTGTATGCTTTTTTATGAGCTAAATTCTAAAGGTCTCCAGTGACCTCCAAAGATAGAATATTCAGTGCACAGAATAAATATTCTAGCAAAATATGCTTGCTATATGGTTTTTCATCTGTTTGGAAGCTTTCAGAATAATTTATTTACCCCATCTCTCCCAAATATATATTAATAGTTTTGCAAATTCTGAGAAAAAATGCTTTTTTTGTGCTGCTTTGGACTTCTGGACATTAGCATAGTACTAATAGCCAGGCAAGGTTTTGGAATTTGGCAGACTGTCACTTTATAACTGATACAAAACTAACTTTATAATAGAAAGATGTAACCCGGTGATGCCCATCCCTTTTCTGCCTGGAATTTCGGACTGCGGGCCAGATAGCACCACTTCACGGGCCAGATATGGCCTGTGGGCCATAGGTTGGGCATCACTGACGTACACCCTATGGGTAGGTTATACAGTTTTCCACATGTCTCTTCACTTAAAAATGTCTATGAACAGCATGACTCAGAAGAGCACCCTTTAATTTACTTGTTACTCCATTGGTGACCACTTCCTGCTTAGCTAGTCAGGGTTTTACCACATTAAAATGCCTCAGGCTCATGTATTTGTGGTCAAACACCAGTTTGCTACATAGGAAGTTGAGCTGGTGGTGGAACAGGTTAGTAAGTGACATTTTAACTGATTACTGCACGCATGTTGAAAGCACCATGGTCTGACTTAGGCTACAATGCCATAAACAAATGTTTTTCTTTCATCAGTGCAGCCTAGCGAGCCTACTGACATAGTAGTGTAAGTGACTCGCAAAAAGGAAGGAAAGGGTAGATTTAAATAAGTTTTATCAAAACGACATCTTTGATCACAACAAAAAAATTATTTAGTGCTGGTTTCTGGATGTGCCAGAAATGAAAAGGGATTATTTAAAAATAGGAAATGGAAACAGTAAAAATAAAAATGGTCTGTAAGCAGGTATATAATAAAATTATTAGTATTGACATAATTCTCATGACGTTGTTGTAATCTGCTCTTAGAATAAAAAGCAAACTAGTTTTCAAGCAAAAGCAGGTAATAGCCTGTAAAAAGAAACACTGTATGATTCTAGGGTTTAGGAACAGGAGGGGCAAAAACCAGTGTTTAATAAGTTCTTATTGAATGTCACTCGGCAGTGCAAATCTTGAGAAACTTAATCATAGTGGCAGAATGATGCCCTTCACAAACAAGGCATGTTGTCCGGGGTTTGTTTTAGCACGTTTTTATTTCCATGGGAATAATAATTCCTCATATTTCAGGTGATTATTTTTCAAGATACAGCATCTCACCTCTCTGACTGAGATTCTAGCTATTTTTGTAGAAAATAAGTCCCTTGGGTCACAAAGCCTCTCTCTCAGCCTTGTGTTCCCATTATTGCAGCACTGAGGGTGCTCAAAGGATTGAGTGAACGAGATAACAAATGTATGCAAAGTCAGGGAACCCAAAACGAGTACGTGTAGAAAACCTTAATAATATGACTGGAGAATGGAACCCTGCTGTTTGGATGTTTATATAAATTAGACGACCTTTTTAAAAGTAGAGATGTTTGGGCATTGTTATATACAGTATATTACATATATATTTTTCTAATTAACAGGACTGTTGCAGGGTCATTATGACTTTCCCCTGATGGATATACTGTATGTTATCTTCTACCAGACTGAGGCGCTCTTGACTCTTGAGTGTCAGTAGGCCTGGATAGTAGGTCAGACTTCATGCCTTCGACTGCGTCTCAGTCTTTCTTAAACCAATTGCATTCATGTGTTCAGAACGTGTGCCCAATCAGTTATAATATTCTGGAACTTCTAGTTTTTCCCAGTAGGTCTAATGTTCACATCCCTATTTATCCCAAATGGCTCATATTAAAAACATTTTGGCATTGAAGGTACGGTGTGTTTTTAAAAAAAATACAATCTGGTCAGATTGTCAAATCATCTCCTTTTTTTTTTTAGTCTCCTGAAATGTGATCAGACTTAACTTGCTATAAAAACACTGTCAAATTGCATGCCTGGGATGACTCAATTTGGCATGTGTATTACTATTGTTTTTAACTTAGAAATGCATTATAGTAGTGTGAAAGGTGTTTAAAGGATCATTAACACCCAAAAAATGTTCCCATTTGGATTTAGCGTGACCATTTATTCAAATACAGCACTTGTAAAAATGTTACCCTTGTCATTAAGTTCAGAAATGTTATTGTTTTCTGTCTCTCTCTGTTAACAGCCATATAGCAGCCATATTGTTAATTAGACCTCGACCTTGTCGCATTTTTTTTATTATGGTGCTTTAGATAATAGGAAAAAGCAGACCTGTAAGCATAAATTGTAGTGCTAAAATATCATTCTGGACACTATTTAGAATTTTTGATGTAATCAGTAGTAACCCTACATGCATTTGATACATTTGTGGTGTTGCTGTTTTTAAGTACGTTGTATCTTTAGAGCAGTGTCACTGTAAAACTATCATTGTGTTATACTGACATAGCGTTTCCCTCGGGCACTGAGAGGATCAGAAGTCTATATAAACTAAACAATATCATTCTGGAGGTCTTTTCCCAATAACCATCACAGTATAGACTGGACATACATCATTGTCCAGTTTATTTGCCTGCATAAAAAAAGCCAGTAATGAAAGCTGTCATACTCATTTTCAGCTAGTCACCATTTCATTATTATGTATTAAACTTTGGAGAGATCAAATTAATTGCCGCCTTAAATAAAAAAAAAAAAAAGGAATGCTATCTTTTCCCCTTTGCTCCTGCAAGACACATTGCTACCACCCTTTTGGAGCTCTGTGAGATGCCTTTTGTCACTGAATCTCTGCACAAGATCCTAGCAGCAAGAAGTAACAAGATATTGTTTTGCTTGCTTTGATATGTATGAGAGGGAATATCTTCCTTCAGAGCGTCCCTTCGTTTAAGTAGTTTATCAAAGTGTGTCAGTCAGCAGGCTGTCAGTTTAATATCTGTATAGATTAGCAGTATCAGAACAACTCCAGAAAACAAGATCACCTCTCTGCCCTGCCAGGCTCTTTAAGATATTGCTGCTCACTGGCAGCTTTCCTGACTGGCAGCTTCATATTAATGGTTGGACGTGCCGTCACTCCTAGGAGTAATCTGGGTTCTTTTTATTATTGATGAACAGTATAGGTTAAACCTGCCTGATAAATGGTTGAGCCGTAGTTATCTATGGGGTTTTATTTGTATTAACATTTTCTCATGCCTGTATAAAAGCATGTTCTGTAAAATGGGTGCTAATTTTTTTTTTTTTTTTTTTTTGTGGTTTAAAGGGTGTCGAACCCTGGACCATTTGCCTTCTGTTATTGTGGTAGTTGCTGTGCACATCTAAATGAAAAATCAATGTGATTTGGTTCCTGAGATATGAAATGCCAAGTAAACCTTTTAACTAGGAGCTTTTCTGTAAAGATAAGGCTGTGCAATTAGGAGCATATCATTTTGTGCTTGCAGGAAAACACAAAGCTCATCTACCCATAGACTTACCTTATACCTGTTCCTGCCAACACATGAAAATAAATTTGCAAGTGGTTTACTTCCAAACAAACCTGCACTCCTATTTATGTACAGTACCACTGCAGCACAATATAAGTCTGTGGGGAGCAAAGTTGGGCATTTCTCCAAATGCAGAGAAATAAATTATGCAAATTGCAGTGTAGCCCTAGCCTAAATCTGTGTTTTGCTCCTCCTACTGCCCTAGCCCTGGACTCTGATAACATCGTATTATTATACAGGCTATAAGCAGAGACCTTACTTTTCTCAGGCTGCCACAATTTAAGTCTTGTAATGTTACCTGGACTGCAATATGTCAAGGCTTATACACAGTGCTTTTTTTGTAAACAAAATATTTTCCGGTACACAATAATTAATTTCTCATTATTCCTAATGCATTTCTTTGTAACCCCAACATTAATTAAAGACTGTCAGAGATTTTCCGGTACGCCGTACCGGCGCGTACCATCACAAAAAAAGCTCTGCTTATACACAAGGAGAGAATAGCAACATTAAAATAATTATGTTGGTAATAGCAGAATGATGGAAAGGGCAAACCATTAGAAACCAATAGAATTGTTTTTTTTAAATAAATTAATAAAATGTGAAAAAAATTGCCTTGTGACCACAACAAACAGCTCTTTAATGGATGATACATTTTTTACATTAAAATGATTGACATTATTGCTAGATTGTGATTTAAGGGATCTGATTGGAGGAGCTATAATGTCAATCATTTAGCCCCGCCCAACCCGACTCTGCAAAGAAAAGTCAGGCTGACAGGGAAGATGACAGAGAGAAACGCTGTATAAAGGTACTTTTTCTAAAATACATATATGTTTACAAAAATGTTTATTTCATTAGTACAGCCTACATTAGTATTATTTTTGAGGTGACGGGTACACTTTAAAGCATTTAACTTGTTTTAATTTTGCAGATCAGGTTATAACAATGTAACACAGTGGATGAAGACTCCTACACAAGTAGTCAATAGCAGGTTAAAATAATTATGTAAGCAATAGCAGGGTAATGACACAATAATGATAAGTAATAAGAAAAATACATATTTTGTGATATATATACAGTGTATATATATATATATATATATATATATATATATATATATATACAGTATATATATTATTTATTTTATTTTTTTTAGCACCAACCAACCAATCAGATTCCCTAAAGGGTGGTTTTCTAGTATCCTTTCAATGCTTTGTACAGTTTGGATTTAAAAATTCCCAGTATCTTATTTACTGAATGTTTTATAGGTGGCAGGGATGAAATTAATCTACAGTTAACGCTTCTTTGGATAATAGAAAATGCTTGGCTGTATGGAGTGAGAGACTACCAAAGGATTTCAAACATTTGCAGACTGAAGCAAAATGTGTACCTTGTGTTATAAAATAGGCTGTGATAAGCTGCTTTGTCTGCAGTTCTTTATCCCTGTAGCCCAAGTCCATGCAAGGCTGTCTTACATATGTAGTTGTGTAGTGTTGATGCTTTGAAGTGGTAAAACAGAGCATGACATAATTAATAGTAATTAGTTTGAGGGACAGAGTGCATGGAATGGTTACCTCTGCACTTTGGTCTGATAATGGGGGATTCCATGGAGTGTGAACAGTATGATACTGTAGAGAAAAGATTGAACCTTATTGGAACTATGTCCAAAATGTCCATTTTCTACTTTTTATGAAGCTGAAAGTTGGTGAATTTGTAAACAGAGCATTATAGGCTTATTTATCTTGTTACTTCTCATTTAGTGTTGGACTGCTATAACCAATCTAAGCAGTTTGCCTTTGTCTGTAGCTGCTGTGTATCACAGTGTAAAACCTAATTATTGATTGCTTCTTTGTGAACCTGTTAAGCTTTCTTTCATTGCAACCAACAGCAACCAACATTTCTTGCATTTTTGCATCTTAGTCAAACATTTGTGTTTGATTCTCTTGTAAATTGCAATTCTGGTTTTACTGTGGACTGTATAACAGTATCAAAGCTGCACTCCTCTGTGCACCCCCCCAAAACAAAAGACTAATAGGGGATTATTCACTAAGGTGCAAATTGGACTGTTGAATACTCAAACAGCGGATTCCCATAGCAAATCTGTGACCATGACAATTTCCCCATTGTAAAGTCGCAACTGCAACAATATTCACATTATAAAGACATGACTGTGACAGTAGCAGTCTATTGCGACTGTTTTTAGCTGGCAAATTTACACCAATACACAGCAATTCAGACTTTAGTGAATAACCCCCTTAGACTTACCAAGATCAGTCAGGGGCTACAGAGGGGAAACAGCGGTCAGGCCAGGTCCTGTAGTGACCCCTATAGTTATAACCCTCCTTATGTATAATAAATAAGGGATAAAATATTTGCAAAGTTTAATATCATTCCTGTACCTGGTTAAGACAGTGCTTCAGTCCCGCACACAACTGAAGCAGTGTTTCCTGTGGCCATATTATCAAGAAAAATAGCTTAATGGGTAATGCAACAATTGTTTGTGCTAATAATCTAACATGGGGTAAATTACCCATGTTCTGGTTACATTGTGGACAGTTACCCATCAGTTGTACTGATCAGAACCCGAACACTCAGCTATATTGTTCAGGGCCTAGTAGCCCAGCATTTAGTTGTGTTTTAATTATGCCAAGACATCACTTGCCAATGCACTTAAATCTAAAATAGATACAAAGAAACAACTCGAAAACCACTGCAGTAGTCACTCCTTTATTTTTTTTTTACAGTACCTCTTTTTTTTTTTAACCATTTTAGTCATAACTAATTTTGCAGTTGATTGTATAATACCATAGGGCAGTGGTTCTCAGCCTTGGGGTCAATTGATTTGCCTATGGCCATCAGAATCGAATTCTGAATCAGAGGATTCCCATAGCAAATCCACGACTGCAACAATTTCAAAGTCACGATATTAAAGTTGCGACCGTGACAATATTCCCATATTGTTCCCATAACATGTTATTGGAGTCACCAAATCATGGGGAATTGTACTAAAGGGTTGCGGCAATGGTAATAAAATGGTTGAGAACCACTGCCATAGTGTGTCCAGGAGGTAATGCAGTTCTTGTCTACAGCACATGGCGGGGCTATAGTGTTTTGCCAACTAATGAATAGACAGGGACCAAACTACTGCAGACAAATAAATGGTTTCCGTTGCTTTTTATTTAAAAAAAATAAAAGTGCCTTTATTAAATATTCTTATTTAATGATAGAAAAATAATAAAAAAATATGGTATTTTCACCCATGAAATCAAGTAATCGTCCATTTGTATTTGCATCTATTTGGTTAAACTGAGCTGAGTTTTACTGAAATCCTGCTAATCTTTGTAGTCCGCACAATGTGTGCTTTCTTTAACGCCTTTGCTTTGTTTACACGTACAGATCCAAATAGAGCAAAACATCTACATCAACATTTTGAAAAAAAAAACCCTAGGATATTTTACTGTAACTCTGAGGAAAAGAACTCACTCAGGCTGTTTTAGTCCAAACTCTTGTGATTCTTAAATGGGCATAAATAGGCATATTTGCTATGGATCTGGCAGGACCTGATTTTTTTTTTTGTATGTGATTAATCTTACCTCAAGGTACACGATATGGTATATACCAGTTGGAGTTTTCCAGCCTAGGTATACTATTTTAGCGCACTCTACCTTTATGTTTGCTACCAGAATCCCTGCAGTTACAGGTGCTGGAAGTTGTAGTTCAACTATTTAAGGGCTGCTGACCTGATTTGATGAAAATTTTAGTAATATTGATCAATTGTTGCTTTACCAATCCCTTTTTTGATCTAGTTGAATGGGTCCTGTAGGTCCATCCATCAAAGTGGCATCCCCTCACCTTCTGGGAAGAGCAACAAGCAGTGTATATAGTGTCTGACATCCCTATTGTTATCTAAACATTTTAGATTGTTTATGTACGTTGGTGCTTACTAATCACATACACTTCCTTCCAATGCTGCATGCACTTGGCTCCAGCCGCAGAATGATTCCAGGCATAATGACTAGAGTATACATATGGCATCTCTAATCTGCAATGTGAATCTGGAGCGCTGTGGGTCCTTAAAACCTCTTCAGTTGCAATGTATCATCTCCCTTTAAACTAATGATTCCTCAAACCTTTGCTTGGGGTATTGATCTGAAAACAAGGCAAAGTGTTTTCCGAGGAAATGTCTCTTCAGCTAAAAGAGCAACGAGTAAATGAGCTACCCCTATAGCTGCCAGCTTTCTAAATGAGAAGAAACATCTTAAAGTTCCCATTAGTGCTTATTTCACGCAGACTTTCTTTGCTGTAATTATTTTAATGATCCAAAGAAATGCTGAACCATTTCATGTAAGTAACAATGACCTTCATACACGTTTGCAACAAGGCCTTTAAACCATAAGCAATGTGAATTGTTTTGGATCGCTCTCATTGTTTGCCCACAATCCATTTTTCCTGGAGAGTGCACATTCATTTATTGTAGTCGTGTTCCACTGGCAATTACACCATGCTGAGTCCCAACTTTAGTAACACCTTATATAGCAATTAGCTTTTTTTATTTTACTATTTACCTCACTCTACTACTAGGTATTATCATTGTGCAGTACAAGAAAATTGGTATATACTGTGTTTGATGTGTCAGTTCTTAATCTGACACTTTTTTGACACTCCAATTTTGGCTCATCCTTATTAATATATGTGGACTAACTTGGGAGTGGAATACAGCAGTATAGTTGGTGTTTTTTTTCTTCTAATATCAGATCTTTAAAATACTTTGCAGGTTCATTGTTGGCATGATCATTCCTTTGAAGATTCAGGTTCTGATCTGTAAGATCTATATTGTAACCGGATTATCTGGTTCAGCAGGCCAGAGTGAGATTTTTCATGGTTAATGCAGATTAACAGCTCCAAGACTATAATTGATAGCCTCATCCTAATTAGAATGGTAAATGATCTGTATATAAATAGCTCCTTAAAGTTGAAAAGGAATATCGTTGTATATTTCACTGTTAAAAAGGTCAGAAATAAGGACTAGTTGTTATAGTAGTAGTCGGTAGAGTTCAGTGTTCTAAGGGTTTGCAGGAATGGGCATTATACAGTTTTACTAATTTGGGGGTTGTTTATAATACTGCCTGGAATAGGATTCTAGCAGATAAAACGTCTGCAATGTCAGCACTGAAGAGGCCTAAACTGTACTGAATAGTAAATACAGTATTATTGCACTTACATGATTCATTCACAATAATTTGGGATATAGAGGCTAATAGTATAATTATACTGGTAATGGCTGTGACAATACATTCTTCTTTGCCTAACACCAATTTAAGTGGGTTTTTTTTTTTTTTAAAGGCAGCTATGTTTTTAAAGTAAGAAACTGCATTAAATAAAAAGCAAAAGTAATGTAGTTCTTGTAAAATGATTTGCCTTTGGCTTAAACTGAAAGTTTAGACAACTATTGCTGGTGTTTCATCTTAGATCAAAAATTCAAACCAGTGCATTAAAATACATGGAGACTTGCATCTTCAGTAACCTCTGTTTATATCTGCATAGGGGGTTCCCTGCACAGTTGAGCAGAAGTGTTGCTTCAGGCAACTTTGCCCACATTAACAAATCGGATCTATCAGACCTTCTTGCTTTGCAGAACATCATGCTGTTTGTGCTTTATCCACCCAATCTGTTTTCAGGTGAAAAATGTACACATTGACTAAAACATAGAAAGACCTCTATTAGAGGTCACTTCAATGACCTCTAATGAAAACTTAATGGTCCTATGTACTGAAATAACTATTCTGGGTAATTCTGTGATGAAATCATTGGTAACCTTGCCTTGTCAAGCTATGGGGGTATTTTTCAAAGCCAGTATAAATTTCCACTTTCATCCTTTTTAAATTCTTAAATCTGGTTTTGCTACTGTAGACTTTTATCCATTGTAAGACGTATTTCTAGTTGGTATGACTGGTATTGTTGAAATGTTGAAAATATTACTTATCGCTATATTTTTTTCTGCCAACTTACCAACTTGATATGTGAGGCTTATATGAAACTCCTAGTGCAGCTATTGCTACAGAGCAGTGCTTGGCATTCCAACTTGTCCCAAGAGGTGGGGCATTCTAAAATACAGCCGCTAAACACCTATCCATGCCATGTTAGTAGAACAATACTATACAAAAATGCAATGAGGTTTCTGGGGATGCTTCTTTGAGAAATTCCAGCTATTCAGGACTAATCGAATTACATGCAGTGTCTTCTAATGGAGACAGAAAGTGACAGGTTTTTTTCTGTTTTCTTGTATCGGTCGCCGTTAAAACTTTTTCACCCTCTTTAGTGTTTTGTTTACTTTAATGGTTTTGGCTCCACAACAAACCTCCAGGTTAACTACTGTCAGAGGAAAACAAAAACAAACTGGATTTGTGGAGCTGTTTGCTGGTATTAAATGTTGATAGACAATACATTTAAGTTGCATGAAAATGGCAGATTTCTTTCAGCTGTGTACTAATGGCATCTGGCCAGCTTGAAATGCTCTCTTGCACTGATGGTAATGTTAACTGCTTGCTCAGTTCCATACAGATTCTCTGAGTAAGGAATGTCCTGCAGACTTGCTACCCATCTTGGAAACTTTATTCATGTGCTGGTGATTGGAACAATATTTACACTGTAAATAGGGCAGTGTACTGAGAAAAGGCTGAAATTTACCATAATATTCCTTTATATAAAATATAAGAAATGTTAACTCATATGCCTTGATTGGTGCCATTAGTTGCAATGGCAATCAGCTAATGTTACTATAGCACTCTTAAACAATGGTCTTGTTGAAGTGACTGGCATGCATTCTGAACAAATTCTTATTTTTTTCCCCTGTGGCATACTACACACAAGTGATTTGTTGTTCTACTGCCAATATCAGATAAGTATCAGAGTATCAATGAGTCTTATTTAAAATTTCTTTTAAAAATCTCCAACAGTTCTATTATTTTAAACAAATAGTGATTTATTTCTGTGCATTTTCCCTTTGGGAATAGGAAGTCATTGAGATATGGAAAGATGTGGAGAAATTCTACTGGAGCTTTAACTATCCATGGGACACTGCTGTTATTTGGATCTAGTCCCACTGTACTTAGGTTGCCAGCTACATGTCTCAGGTCCCTGTCCATTTGTGGAAGTCCCCCAGTCAAATTAATGCACTATACCTGTTGGCTGGCCTTGTCAATTTGCCCAGCAAATCAAAATAAAGTAGCTGGTGATGTCACTGGGGCACAGCCAATATGAAATCAGTAGGCAGCGCACCAGTGATGTCACCTCCAATGGGGGTGTGGGGGGGGGGGCAGTGCTGTCCTGCTGTTAACCCCTGGAAGGTTTGTAGGTATTCAGTTTAAATCTGCAGCATAGCTTCTCCCACACATTCTACCTTGCAGCTTTGTGTACATAGCTTTGAATTTCCTACTTTATTTTAATTTCTCTTTGGTATTTCTTTCTTCTGACTTTCCCAGTCAACAGTTCACTTATTGACACAACTATATCACCAACAATGTTATAGCAGCGTTCTCCAAGCAGCAGCCTTTCCTCCTTACTTTGGGATGGAAACAACACACATATAAAATAAATATAAGAATTTGAAGAACATGTTTCCAGTGGTATATTGGAGGCTAATGACTGTAATTAATTCTTTATTTGCTAAATGCTTAGACTGGAAGTAAACATTTAACTTCCTTGCTTTATAGAGCCATTGTCACTTTTTTGATAATGAGTATAATGTTGGATAGTACTGTACGCCATTCCATGAGAAAATGATTTATTCTCTCTGAGTTTCATATGCTGTGTTAGTAATAGAGAGCTTAGAAAGAGAGTTCTGCTCAAGGATCTGAAAGGCTAGTATCACCTAGGGCACCTGTTGATTTATTGTTGCTAATATGCGCTATGTCTAGATATTTTAGCCATTTACTTACTTGATAAAGTTCTTTTAAGTATCACAATTTTTTTTTATTTAGGTTTGAAATTTTTTTTAAGATTCTTTATTTGGCAGTGTTGACATGGAAACCATGTTTTACTTTGATTAAATGTTGAATAGCCACAAAAGAACAAGGCTAAATGCTTTAGACATATCTCCTGTTGCTCAGGTTTTATTACAGAATGAACCATAGTGTTATTATTCTGAGCTTCCATTTAATTTCTTGTTCGCTCTATTGTCTTTTTACTAATACAAAGAGCAGCAAAGATGTCTTAAGAAACCTTTGGGCCCTAGGCATATAAGTGGTTAACGCCAAACTGCCAACCAAAAAATGTTCTTATATGGCAAAAGACACTGGTTAGGGTGCCTTCTGCATAATCAGTCTCTGATTTTAAGGAATTTTTATTTATTTATTTTTTTACAAGTTTTTTTAAATTTTTGTAAATTGATGTCTCTTCAACTTTATAGAATCTATGCATTTGACCATATTTTAGGTGAAGCTTGTATCCTTATGCATTAGTTTTGGTCCATCTGTGTCTTGTGGCTAAACCATAGTAGGTAGTATGATATCTCTTAAACCACATGTTGATGTTCCCATGCTGCATTTGGGATTGTGCTAGCAGATGTATTAATTGTGCACGCTTCCTGAAATGTTGTGTGCTTTGCTTAATTGGCTACTTTAAGGGAATGTTCCATTCACCAGTGGTTATTTGTCCATCTAATTTCTATAGTTTAGGTGTTAGCAAACTATATTAATGTATTTCTAGTTTTTCTGAACTTACAGCCCCTTTTATTAGAAGTCCCTCCTCTCTCCTCTGTTTCCTATTCAGCTGATCTATTTGAAGTGACTTTAAAAGAAATAAACATGTGGTCAGCAACTCTAAGACAATACACCTCCAAGCTTCTGATTGGTTACCGAAGCCTTTCTTTCAATCAGACTCCTGATTTAAGATTCCACATGAATTGCTGAAGAGAAGTAGATGAAAAGTGGCTTCAGGAAGCAGTTGCCTTCAAAAATTGAAAACTGAATTATTTATACAAGAAAATGCATTTTTAGCAACAACTAATACAGGCGTATAACTAACTGGTGACTAAATTGTTCCTTCAAGTCTTCATCAAGGAAGGAGACTGCTAATTATTGCCATTTGTTTTAACTTGGAAATACTTTCTTTCTTTAAGTGCCACTAATTTTAAATCAAGAGTCTTCCTACATAAACTTTAGAAAGCTGTTTTGCCCACTTTCCCTTAGTGTATACATTTTAGAATGTGTATGTCCCTGGATGATATGTTTGTATAGTCCTGTAAATGTCAACAAACAGTTGTGTATTAGCCTTGTTATGCTACTGTGTGTGTGTATATGTGTGTGTATATGTGTGTGTGTGTGTGTGTGTGTGTGTGTGTGTGTGTGTTGGCAGCATCTGAATAGAGAGAAAAAGGCAATACTCAAAATTCAAATGCAAAAGCACCAAAGCTTTGCTTATAATGAGGGGAATTCTCATATCATACTCCATAAATCTTTCTGGAAATGATTTATTTTTGTATTGTTCAATGTTTTGTCCCTTGCAGGGGTCATAATAAAAGATTGTTCTGTGCAATGTATATATAAACTGAGATAGTGATCAGTCTGTTCTAGCGCATGGTGTGATTAGCTCTCAGAAATTGGTTTTTCTTTTTTTTCCCATTTCATTTATCCTTTATTTGAGATTATGAACTATGAATTAAACAAAAATTAAACAGACATGGCTGCAACAAACTTCTGTATGTAAATGTAACTAACCTATATAGGAAAAGAGAGGAATAGATTGCAGGTTTGAATAATACTGGTGTGCACTGATACTGCTGCACAGTTTCAGCTGACCTTGCATTCCAGATTGTTATGGCACACTGAAGTTTTTCTAGCTTTTTTTGTTAAACATCTAATTTCTGTCTGCTTATTATTTTATTTTTTTTCTCAGCAGGATAAGAACAAGAAGCTTCGTCCCCTCTATGACATTCCATACATGTTTGAGGCAAGAGAGTTTCTACGGAAGAAACTCATTGGAAAAAAGGTATGTAGAGATGAGGGTGGGATATCAATCAATCAATCAATCAATCAA
>WMED01010035.1:0-15982 GCA_019650415.1 Pipa parva | reverse complement strand
TGCGGATGCCGTACGCGTTTCGCCAACTAACACGCTGGCTTCATCATGCGGCTGGTTAGTTTATGTCCTTCCGTCGCCTAATATACCCAGTGGTATGGTGACGTCGTAACTATGCGACCTTCCCCTGATGTCGAGCGTACGGTAAAGTAAGTAATAAATCCCGTAGACACACATGTTATCGTCACTAAAGTTAATCAAAACAGAAAGGAAGCATGGCACTAAAAGGAAATAACCATAGATAGCAGATAAACATATACAATTCAATAATATGAACAATAAAGTGCTTATAAAATTTACCCATTTGCAAATACATGCACGATCTAAATGTATATCAGAGGGGCCCCCCTGAGGCAAGCAACAAAAGTTGCGAATAACTATGTAACATTGTATCCAAATGAAAATGTACTAGTCAGACATTCAAAATAAGGATATCAATGAATTAAATCATTTCATGGAACTTAAGATAAATAAATGGATGAGTGATGAAATGATGAAAAACTGATGAAACGATAAATTGATAAATGATGAATTGATGAAAAGGTGAAACAAATAAACGATGAGATGATAAACAATGCAGTGATGAAACGATGAAATGATAAAACAATGAAATGATGAAATTTTAATTCACCCCCTCCTTTTGAGTGTTTTGTATTAATTTCTAAATAAACTTGTGTGCACCATATATAGAAATATCTTTTTCCTTTTTGTGCCTACTGTTGCATTATTGTATTTCTGTGGTAGCACCAAGCTTTCATACTTTATTTCTATTTTAAAGGTGTGCTGGAATCCGTTAATTGTTTGTAATAATGCTAGTAGCAATAGTTCTGTAGACCAAAAACAAGGGTTGGCTTTTTATGAAGTCTCCAACTCCTTTGGTTAAAACTACAAAGTTCTTGTTTGATGTCTAAAGAAAGGTGTAAGTTCCATTTAGAATAAGCAGTACAGCTCTGCAAATGTGTCCTGAAAAACACTGCCCACAATATCCACCAAAGGAAAGGGTACTGTGATAGCAGTACAGATATGGAATATGGCACTGTAGCTGCCTTGCAACTGAATAGCCTGTTTTTACAGTAGCCTTTAATTTTGCAGACTGGCTTAAAAGTACAATAACTCCAAAGATGTATAATATTAATTCTGTAGTCACAAATTATAAAACAAGGGGGTGTCAGACTTAAATACACAGTGGGCCAAAATTAAAAACTTAAACAAAGGTGCGGACCAACCTTAATATTTATTGAATAAATGTCTACAATTGAGAACGTTTTTCCTTCTCATCAGATATAACGATGATGGGTCCTGACTGATGAGCCAATGCACCAGCACAGCTTTTTTTGATTTGTAGTATTAGCAGTGCATGCACTGTCTACTGGCAGGCCAGCTCTAGTAGAAATTTGTATTTTCTTGTGGACCAGATTTGGCCCCTGGCCAGAGTTTGATAACCCTGTTCTAAATGTTGTCTAGAAATTATATTTAAAGGAGAACTATAGCTGTAAATGCTGTATAGCTGGTTGTGCTCAGCATCAGTACACTAACTGTACTGAGGTATAATCAGCTTTCATCTGATGATCCTATGCTTAGGACATGAGATGAATGTCTCACTGCTGCTACTCACATCCTCAATATGTGTGTGACGTATATCGTCACAAAGTACCCGCCCCCCTTCCAAAATTCGCTGAAACAGATCAAAAGTATGTATGTATAATTTTATTTATAAACCACCACAAATTTATACAGCCCTGTACAATTCAGCAATACAAGTACAATAGAGACATGAGGAAAATGCATTAAACAATACAAGTAAAATATTGCAAGGATAAATCACTTTAAGTGCTAGGTTATGGTTGACACAAGAGGTTTGGAGGTCTCTGCCCCGTAGAGCTTACAATCTAAATGGGAGGAAGAACATACACAGAAGGACAATAAGAGCTGTAGAATGTGTTGAGACATAGGTCAATAAATACAAATAAATAGATCAATAAACATGAATAAATAAAGATAAAATAAAATATATGCATAAAATCAATTGTAAGAATCAGTGCTAGTGCTCCGAAAGATAGGACTTCAATTTGGTTTTGAACATGGACAGGGAATGTTCCTGGTGAAGACAAAGGGGTAAAGAATTCCAGAGGTGGGGGGTAGAGAGAGAAAAGGGTTTAAGAAGAGAAAGGGCAGTATTGGAATGTGGAACGCAAAGCTGGTTGCTTTGAGTGGAGCGTAGTTGACGTCGAGGAACATACAGACATACAAATGATGAAATGTAGAGTGGTGCAACAATGTTTTAAATGCCAAAAGGAGAACACTGTAAATGTTTATTTTACTTACGGGAAGCCAGGGAGCAGAGAGTGATTGGGAGAAGGGCTGTCCCCTCTGCGGAGAGAGAATTATGGCAGCAGAGTTTAGAATAGACTGGAGCAGGGAGAGGTAGGAAATTGAAAAGCCAGATAGAATATTGAAGTAGTCCAAGCAGGACAGGACAAGAGCATGCATGAGCGTATTAGCAGTGTAGCGAGAGAGAGGGGCGGATCTTGGAAATGTTTCTAAGAAAAAGTCGACAGGATCAATCTGTGCATGCACTTTTGGCCTGTTTCAGCAAATTTCACAAACTGATTGTGCCTCAGTACAGTTAGTACTTCCTATCCACTGAATTGCATGGTACTGACCAAAAATATGCCCACAAGTCTTTATTTAGTAGTAAATCACCTGCAGAAGTATTTTCAAGAGTAACTGCTGCAGCAACCCAATAGAGAATGTTGTGAGTCGTTTGCCACATGCAGAAAAACATGTGCAGCAATACACCTCATGTAACAGTGGCTTATAAATATATTAACACTATAGATTAAAAATAGATGAAGAAACCTGAATCAAAGAGTATTTATACTTATGACTAAGATTCTGTCAATATGACTTCTCTGCTATAATTGAAATTATGAAGTATTTATTCTTCTTTAAGAAAGGCAAGATTGAAAATAGTTTGCGTTTGTTTGGCTAAACTGTAGGGTAACTGAGAATAGGGTAAACCCATAGGTTTCTTATTTATCGTCAACCATTTGACATATAAACATCCTTTGAGAGATAAAAGAGACAGTTGCAGGTATGTAAGGTATTTATGTTATTCCTTTAATATTCTTGCATTCATACTATTTATCATGTTATCTTCAAGGTACATATATACGTAAACACACAATCCTCTCTCCTATTCTACTCAGATATATAAGAAGCCATACTAAAAGTACAGTTTTTCTAGCATTAGTGACTTTTGCTCATTTCATGTATGTATACTGTTTAAACAAATTATTTACGCTGTGCCTAATGACTCTTTCTGACACATGCACTTTTCTTTTTGATGACAGAACACCTGAGATAACATAGACCTCATCTCACCAATCCTTCTTATATATTTATATAAATGTCATAATCTTGTTTTTTCTTTTTGTTATCAAGGTTGAACATAGCTCACTTCTTAAGTCATTTTGTTCTATGGATAGCTAACACATGAAATAGTTCCCCAACAGTCTCCTTTCAAAGCCTGCCAACAGTAGCCTATGTATTCCTATGCTTCCAACTCTTTATGCTAACACCTTTACTCAAATTTATAAACCTAATTATTTTTTTCTAGATATTGCGAAAGCAGGAGGAGGGTCTTGCTTCTTCATGTTCACGAAGGTTATGAAAAGGACTTATGGGAATATATTGAGGATTGAGTCATCCATAAAGACCAACTTCTGTTGCCACCTGACACTAGATTTCAACTTCCCAATAAACGCAACTCAGCCCACTGAGGCCGGCCACCTGCATATTCAGCCATCTCTCTCCAGTTTTCTCTTGCTCTCATCTTCTTGCGCTCCTGCCAGGCCTTTGGTTTATTTTATTTTTTGTTAATGGAAAGTTTAAGTAAATTATATTGTAATAATAAAAGGAAAGCAGCTAGCAGAGGAAATGGTTTGGCAGTAATATAGGCATATTTAACCCTATGGAACACTAAGGGGCCTACAAGCATTGATGTGTGCTCTGCTGCTCTCTGTGTTCCCAATGCTTTTAGCCATCAAGGGGTTAAATTGTGTGCAGCACCTCAGCAACTTGAAAATTCTTCCTTCTAACTTCTGCTTCCCTCCCTAAAGCTGATTTCTCTCTGTCTCTGCTTGGATAAAATAGCCTGCCCTTCATACTTTTTTCATGACCTCTCCAGTAACCTCTTTTCCCATATCTTTTATTCCCTTTTTACTCTGATTGCCTTTACCTTTTGTCCCATCATCCCCTTTTTCAATTCCAATCCCCCTCCTAGTCTCCATTGCCCTATCCCAGCCCTTCTTCTAACCTTGGGTTGGAGCTGAACAGCTTTCAAACGTTAAAAAAAAAAAAAAAAAAAAAAATAGCTTTGTACATGACTTTTAAAACAAAACAATATTAAAATGAACAGAAGACAGCAGTATTTTTCAAACTTGTAAATAGTGCATCTGCATGAGCAGGGAAGCGGTGGGACGCACGGTGTTTGCATCATGTTTAAGTACAAACAGAAAAAAAAATATTTATTCTTTCTTGAAGATTGCTGGTTCTGATTGTGCTGTTTATTCTTGGCGAACCTCAAAAAGAATACAGGTGATTTATTAGATAACACCCATTTACCTTATACATTGGGTAGCATGACCAATTGAAAATGACAGATAAATCAAGTCATGAACAAACAATGTCAGTGATGGGTGAAATGTGGTAAATGAGCAGTTCTATGGATCAGGTTTCCAAAAGGCAGTCACATGCTGGGACGCAAAGTAACAAAAATGTATTCTTGATATTATTGGGTGAAATTTATTATAGTTGAAAAGACTGCTCTCAGTCTTTCCGACTTTATCATTCGAAATATTGCGTTCCCCCGAGATTACCGCACAAGTTTTTCTATCTTGATTTTTGGATGGAAAGGTAGCCATACTTTATAGTAATAGTATGGCTACCTTTTTATTGAAAAATCAAGATTGAAAAACTTGTGTGGTAATTTCGCGGGAACAACGCGAGATCTCGCGTAATAAAGTCGGAAAGACCACGCTTGGTCTTTCCAACTAAGAAATTTCCCTCTATAGAGTCTTACTTTGTAACAAATGGATACAAAGAACATAAATGCATTTGGTTAAGGTCAATGATGTCAAAACAACAGCCATCATGCTCCTGGAAGTCTACAGCCTCCGAATGAAATGCAAGGCTGAATCTTTATGAATGATTTTTTTGGTCAGTGTACTGTCCTCGGTAATCATCAGTTGACCATTTATTATGTTGGTCTGTATTTTCTAATGCAATGCACTTAGAATATTTTCCCATACATTTCTTTTCTAACTTAATAACCCATAATTTAAATAGTTGTGACCAATATTTGTATGAATGACTGTTTGCTGCACTTTAAGGGCCACTGGCACAACATTTGTGGATATTTTTTCTGGTTTCTTGCTTCTGCATTGAAATACCATGATTAAAAATTAAACAGATCGAAGTCATATGTTCTGGGGGAAAAAGCAAAATCCAGAGGATAATAAGAAAATGATACATTATATTTTCCAATTTGATATTCAAGTAGTGCTTCCTAAATATGAAGATAGAGAGTTGTGTGTATATATATATATATATATATATATATATATATATATATATATATATATATAAAAAATATAATAGAAAAAAGAGGGGAAACACAGGACTTAATGGAAAAAAAAATTGAAATGAAAATAAGTTAAATATGGCCTGTTTATGAAAATCCATATAGTTATTTACCAAAGAGACAACATAAAAGGAACAGAATCCTCCATACTTCATTTGCATGCTCTGGATTTGCAGTTTCTGGTAAGACATATCTCTAAAGCGATATAATTAAAGGTATGCTATTTCCATTTTTTTCTATTTTAGGAAATAGTATTGGTGGTATCTAGTTGTAGGTTACAGAACAAACAATTGATTTAATTTGTCAGTGTAAGATTACAGATCTGTTTTATAGCAAATTATAAAGCCACCAACAAACCAGTCTGCGATACTTGAAACTTTAAGTATGACTTCAATACTACATTATCAGATTCAAACCCCCCATAATATTGATCCTAAGCTCTATTAAGTTTAAGCATACCACCTTGAGATAGTTGTGCATGGATAACAAGCAAGCCAGTGGCCAACCACTACACAGAGGAGTCAAAATCATCAATTCTAAAAATCAGTCTATTAATGGTTACTTGGTTCAGCCTAAGATTTGCTGGCATGTGCAGTGCTTGTCAACAGTGTTGTATAAGACTTGTTGAATTTATAGTTAAGAAATAGATCTGAATACTTGACTTAGAATGCATAGTAAATGGAGAACATATAGTAATATCTCCTCTGACGTAAACAACCACCACTTGCAATGCACAATTAAAATTATGTTGTATTATGTTATGTGCATTGTCTGCTTCTGGTTGTATACTCGTCTCTAAAGAGATCACTTAATCATAATTTACCTTACAAAAATTCTTTATAACTAGATATAAAGTCAAATAGAGCCCTTGCATTTGGCTGGAATACACTAACTGTAACACAGAAATATATAACATATGTCCCTCTACAGCACCTTCTTGCCTCCACTTTCTGTAGCTTAATTCTGTTTTTACTTCAGACTTGTTGTACAAACACAGACAGATATCATACTTTAGTTAGCCTTTTAAATAGTATTAAGTTGCATGAGTGATATCTTTGTGAAAGTTTATATCATTTATAGTTAAATGTTGAAGTGTACCTGTTTTAGTAAGAAGCTCTTTATCACATTTGCAAAGCAAGGGGCCTTTGTCTCAAATATGTTATTTTTTTACTTCTACAGATATGTTTATCAAGGTTTGCTAAAGAAAATGCTGATTTCATCTAGTTTGTTTTTACTAGTTTTTCTGATTTCACCATCCATTTTTTTTCTCATGAAAATGAACATTTGTGGCAATATTGCAGATAGTCTTTTTTTGTGGTGAAAAGATAGCCTGCAAAAATGAAAATTTTATCCAAACTTATCTTGACAATTGTGCACCTTAGTTAAAGGGTTGGTTGGTGTTGACAATGCTGGCTGTTATGTGTCAATACTATATTGTTCAATATTACTACTTGGTGTGTACAATTTGGCACTAAAATGGATTGTTGGGTTGAAACCTTTTTGCAAGCAATAATCTACCATTTCTGCTTCACAAAACAAGTAGCTTTAACTCTAAAATCTACAAAAGACAACTGTAAATACAGAGAAAAATACTTTATATACTAGTTTATAGAGTCTTAACGCTTAAGATAGCAATTTGTTGAAAAGTACAAAATCAAATGAATAAATGATATGAAGCACAGATAAATCTTGCTGTGGTCTTTAATTCTTCACGCAACATGTTCCAAGTCCTTCAGCACTTGATAAATAATAAAAGACCACAACAAGACTTCTCCAAGCTTTCATTTACTTACACAGCGCCTATAGGGAGAGACAATAGAAGCTGAAGTCTGTATAAAGAAACACATGCACCGTTTACACTTGTAAATCAAATGGATGTATTCAGTTATCTTTTACTTGATTACTAACCCTGATTTTTCACATGCAATGTATGATCTAATTTATTTTAGCAGACACATACTTCTTTCTTGAAAGAAATGTTTAACAATAAATAGCACTGCGGTTCAACCTACTACACTGCTGAAAAATATTGCTAGTAATAGGTGTAAATAGTTAGGATTCCCAAGTATAAAAAAAATAAAAAAAAAGATGTAGGCACTGGAAACTGACACACTCATTTTTAAAATGCAAAATAAATTTGCATATACTGTTGCCTTATCAGCAAATTGCCATTTCAAGAAATTATTATTGTAGTAATTTAAGAAATCTACCTGGTGTGCTGGGCTGCTAAACAAAGACAGCAGCCGGTATATTTAAAGAGCAAGGAAGGAGCTCAATAAATGTAACTAACGCTGCAAAGCTGTTCTTGCTTTGGGTTAAATAACTACAGAGCAATATTCTGCGTTTTAATCCCATGATTATGTGAATCCTCTGACAAGCACCAATGCCCCTATCACTTATGGCTCTGTAAATCTGAATCACGACTCTTTCTGCAGAACATGTCACAGCAGGTTCCATCACGGCAATGTGCAGCCTTTTCACCCGGAACCACAATGGCGCTCCATGTTTTACCTGCATTATTTTTAATGCGGTAGTGGCTTCAAATCCGTTGCCTTGGTAACGTGCTATATTCACGTCAATTAAATTCAAGAAGCCCACCCACACCCCTATTCATTCTTCCTCAGTCTGTGCAGTAGGTCCTCAATAATTGTCCCACCGAGCAGAGGAGCCCCATGTTTCCCCCCAATCTGTGCAGCAGGTCCTCTACACTTTGCCCCACTCAACACACATTGTGCCCCTATTTCTCTTTGATCTGCTGGGTACCAGTGGGAAGCCAGGTATTACACTCCAAACTGGGTGAATAGGAACCGTGATAAAACCCGAAAACGGGAATATCCCGCGGAATATGGGACTCTTGGGCTGGATGCATGGTGGATGTACGCCATCTTGTGGTAGCTCAGGGCACTACAGGCGGACAGCCAGAATCTGTTGCGGTTGAGGGTTTGCGTGGAAAAGCCCAGAGCCAGCGGCGGGGGGAGTATAAACTGTATAAGGACTCTGGAGAATACATTAAAAAAGCCAGGCCAATGACATCACGCAGTCACAACAGGATCGATTCGCGGTGCCCCCCCCCCCCAGGGCCGGCATTAATGCTGCTATAGTAACTATAACTAATTAAATATTGGCTCTTCCGCATATTTTCTCAGCTGGCTGTGCCATGTGCATTCACTCACCCTGACCCCACCCCTAATGTATAAGGACCCGCTTATTAAACTTTACCTTTAACATGGTTTTTAAAAAAAATAATGAACTAGAGAAAGAAAGGAAAGCGTAAGGACAATGAGACTTATCCGCTCAGCACGGGAGTTACACTGCCTTGTCTGCAGCTGTACCGGAGCAGTAACACATTGGGAATACGGTGACTGCCTACTACAGCCTGTATGAGACAACCACTGTATTCCATATCCGCTACTGCGCACTCGCACTCTGCTCTAGGAAGTCACATGGTACAGTCGCGTCCACGTGACCGTTTTGTCATCTGCCGCTGCAGCTTAGCAACCGCTGTAGCGAGATGGCGGAGGAAGCGCAAGCGTTGGTAAGTGGAATGGCCAAACTATTGTAAATGGACGCTGCGCTGGTTCTAATAATAACTGCTGCATGTGCTATACAGGTAGTCCTCGACTTACAACGTTGATCCGTTCTTACGCAGCGTCGTAAACCGAATTTCAATGTGTCGGATCATACGTTCATACAGTACGGTTGCGCGCAGTTCGACTTACGTCGCAAAACCGTGTAAGTCGGAACAAGGCATTTTATAAAACGTCGTAACCTCGAAATGATAGAACTCGAGGCCGTTGTAACCGGAGGACTACCTGTATATATATATGTGTGTGTGTGTGTGTGTGTGTGTGTCTGAGAGTGGTGCTGTTTGGCCACAGATGCAAAAAGAAATGATTATTACTGCAATACTTGGTGATACCTTTTCTATCGAACTAACAGTCGGTTTAGATAAACTTTCATTTATTTATTTTTGCGCATTTCAAGCAGTGCCTGGATTCTTTCTCAAGAATATCCTTGCACCTGATGTTTTTAATATGTTATATAATATATACTATATAATATTGCATCTTTTCATCGGCTGAACTACGTTACAGGGAGCCCCAGTGCAGATTCAGCATTGGGTTCCCTTCTCCTTGTCGTGGGAAAGTACATAGTACAAGTGAAGTAAATTACAATCAGAAAATCATGAATCTTAAATAATAAGATAGGACTCAAGCAGTTAACGATTGTCATTCTGTGCTTTTGTCAACACACCAATATAAGTGCTAATCTTTAAAATGATGTAGGCTGTTTTTTTCTCCTCTATTAAAAGAACCTATATACATAAAACACTTATAGGTAATATATTCTAAAATCTAAAGAAATTGTAGAATAGTGCATTTTAACCTTCATCTTTCTAATAATTATAGCTGCATCTAATCTGTACTTAGCTGGTCTTGGACAGCTGACTTATTCTAACAAGTTTATGCTAGTTATGTCTTGTTGAAGAGAAATACAGTGTACCACTTTACTAATCTCTTAACTGGCCACCAGCTACTAACTGCTACACATTATTCAGATATTCAATGTGTTTTATAAAGGTTTTATTTCATTAATCCTTTAAAATGCAGAAGATCAGTAACTATGTAAGGAAGTCACTTTGTTTGAACAGGTGCAAACAGGGTTCAAGATATCCAGATAATCACCTATTACAACTCACTGAAATATAATCAATACTGTACCGACACAGTAGCTATATCTATTGGTACACCCTTAGTCCAGGTTTATTGTGGCAGAATTGCAATATAGTTAATGTTTCGAGGTAAACCCTTCCTCACATGTGACCTTTGTATTTTACCTGAGGAAGGGTTTACTCTCATTGTTCTATCACAGTTCTTCCACAGTGAAACTAGGATGAGGGCCCTGATTTACCCATGGATTTTTTGTTTTTTTGGTTTTTTTTTTCCATTGGTACCTATACTATTCTTTGTAATACAGAAATATATATATTCATGTAGAAAGAGAAAATAATTGAGTACATCTGTGATTAAACTGGAAGTTCTAGGTAAATTTTTAGATACAATGTGAAAATTACTATGAAATAAGCAAACATGAGAATACCTTGGAATATTATGTTTATAATTATCTTGGTCTTTTAAAGGGCCCTCTTGATTCCTCTGCGAGAAAATCCCGTACAAAGAAAGGTGGGTTAAGTAATTAAAAAAAATTATTTGACTATTTCCTTTTAGCAATATTTTTCCTAGGTCTCACATGTTTTATCTTCATATCAAATCTAGAGAGAAGCTAAATAAATTCTGTTCATTCATATCTGCCCAGTTCTATACAGTAGGATACTGAAAACTGTGTTGCAGTGATTGAGACATAATATCTTGTTTGTGCCTTAAAACTGAACATAGATCTAAACAAACGTTATCTAAAGTGATACAAAACAAACTACTGTTTCATAGCTTGTGTATACAAATTAAATAGCATTACAAAATGGTGTGATTGTGTATCAAAATTATCTTTATACCTGCCAGTTATTATAAGCTCACAGTATGGGTGGAGGGAAGGGCAGTGGCTAGCTGTAGAGTTCAATCAGTAATTGTTTGCATTAGCCTTTAGTACAATCTGTTAAGTATGTGAACTGTCAGCTGCCTGGAATGTTATGATACTATAGTCTGTCAATAAATCTGAAAATAATAATAATTTGGTCAAAGATCTCCAGGTCCAGATGTTTCTTGGACAGTCATCTGTCAGTGGCATTTTAAATATTGAGAGTTTACTGTAGGCAAAATGGTATAATAAGCAGAGATGTATCATGGGGAAAATTTTGCTGAGGTCAACCAATACACTATAAGCATTCACAGAACTAGTGGACTTTAAATATTGATAGCAGACATCTAATTGAATGCTATGGGTTACTCAATATGTGCTATATTTATGCTTGTTGTTATAGCACCCTGATTGTGTTAAACTAACAGCAGCTACAAAACAGAAGAGAATATGTATTCTGAGTCTGGATTTTTCTGTTTCTGGAATAGTTATTGACATGATTCCTAATTTTTATTTCTTAATATTTTGTATTTAAATTTAATAAGATATTAAGTACTTTTGAATTGTATTGCATATACTATAATGCCATATAAGTCTGAAATTAAATCTCACTTTGTATATACTTCACATTCTTGTAGCACCAGAGCTTCCCATCTTAGAAAGACGCAATTGGTTGATCCATTTACATTATGTCCGTAAGGATTATGAGTCATGTAAGGTAAATACTACAGTCATAATAACTTCTTGCTTCAAAATCTTCTTTACAAAAGCAGCATCAGTATACATATATTAAGCAATATTCTATATTTCATTTCTACTTAATCTCCTTTGTGAAATGTTTGTATAATAAAATAAAAGGGAAATATTTTTACTTGTAAATAGTGAACCAGCGGGCATATCCATCCTCATTAATACCAAATGCCTATAATATGAAAAAAGTATTGTTTATACCTTATTAAAATAAAATTGTGTGATTACCATTTTGCCACAAAATATACAAACATTATGTTTTTAAATATATGTATTATATTAAATAGCAGTTTATAGTTTTCCTACTTGATTCTGAATTATACACAGAGACAGTGTAGAGCACATGACTGCATGTGGCATATCTGTTAGTTTAATTTTTATTAACAGCTCAGACCACATAGGATAAGTGCTTTGTAGCATTTAAAACTTTCCAAATACTCAGAATAATTCTATTCGCAATCAAAAGAAACACTTTTGTCATGTGTATTAAAGGAAATTGCCTATTCCTGATCTTGAAGATCAGAATTTTATCGTTCTAGATACAATGTGTGACTGTAATAATTTAAGATTAAGATTGTATTCAAGTGTAGAGCTAAATGCTGGCACACAAGCTGTATTTCTGCTTCAACAAAGCACTCATAGGGGGTTCCGAATTTACTTACTTTGTTACTGTTATAGTACTGTGCAAAAATATGACTGTGAATGGTTTACTGTGAAAACTTTCTGTGGGCATATTTAAAGTGGTACCACTTTAGTAAGAAGGTAAGTTATGGAATGTCTTACACATGGTGTATTTTTTATCACAACAAAATACAGGGGACCAATCATCTTGTGTGACATTGGCCTTTGTGGGATAATAATCTTATTTGTTAGATTATATTCTCTCTCTCACTGAATATGTTGTGGGATGTATGGGTATAGGCAAGAATTAGTTATGTAAAATTTGGGAAAAGGTCTGGGGTGAATTGTTGACTAGTAAGGTTTGCAAATTAGAAAAGGAATGGAGAGACAAAGATGTGTGGTGTATTGCATAACAGGTGATTGTCTAGGCTGTTTGAATTTGATGTTGTTTTCTTTGTAGGCCGTTATTAAGGAGCAGCTGCAAAGCTCTCAGGGAGTCTGTGAATATGCAGTTTATGTGCAAGGTGAGTGAGAAACACTACTCCATTAAATGATATAATAAAGCATTCCCCTTTCCTTTTTATTCTATTCTGTTTTATTTTATTTTTTTTGTTTTTTTAAAAATGTCATGTCCTATCGGCTTCCATGTAGCCAATTTCAAAATGCAAACACCAGCTTTCTCTTTCAGAGCTGCAAGTTGAACAAATCCAATTTGCAGAGATCTCTTTTTCTCTTTTCATCTGCTTTTCTTTCATGCTGCATTCATCTTTCTTTTCTTACATTTCAAGTTATCATCTTTGTTTTCTTTTTTTTTTCTTTATTTCTCACTCCTTTCTCAATCACAAACACTCTGTTTTTAGCACTAATCCTAAGGCTGGAAGGAAAAATTCAGGAGTCCCTTGAACTGTTCCAGACGTGTGCGATACTGAATCCCACCAGTGCAGATAACCTGAAACAAGTTGCACGATCTCTGTGAGACATCATTCAATCTTCTTCTGTGTTGTAAATTTCTTCCTTTCCCATCTTGCCTCATTTTTCTTTCTCACCTCTCATATTGAATTGCCAGCCAGCTCTTATTGTTAGTTCTTAATCTTCATTTGAGATTACAAAGCTGTGTGAGATAATCCTACAACAGCTGCTGACCTTCATAATACTCAGTTAAGTGCAGTTCTGTTAAGATTTAATTTTAAAGGTCCAATAAAGCTGAAATACATGTATAATGTATTTGTAATTGTATGTATAACATACAGAAATATACGTAAAAATGTACATAACTTTAAAGACACAATTATGTACATCCTTTGCAGAGTGCAGATCTAAGGACACACTTGTTTTTAGAGATTTTTTTTTAGCAAAATGTAGTGCCCATACACTACATTACCTGTAATTGGTGAAATTGATTTAAAAAGCAGCCATGAGTCTTGGAGAGAGAGAGTCTCAAGCAAGCAAGCTGGCATGCTAAATGCCAGTGTCTTTTTAACTAAGCCCATTTAGAATAACAAGAGGCTTACTATCTGTAATCCAGAATAAATAAGTCAGCTATGCTTGATGCTCCTACGTACATAATGGGAAAGTCATGAAGATTTGCAATATAAACAAATAGTTTAGCATACATATTTGATTGTAAGGTGTGTATATATATATATATATTAAGGAATAAGCCCTGGGAACCAAATTGTAAAAATATTATTCTAGGTGAATAGATCAGATGCTTTCTCTGCACGTAGCAACACCCACAATCTGGAGTGCGCAAGCAAGTGCTTTTTGAAAACTGATATGGCAAAGAGATTTTTCCTAATACTATTTAGAATTCAAATGCTGTGGACAAAACCTTTTTTTTGTCCTTATCTATGTAATATGCAAAAAGATTTTCCATTATTTAAGGATATAGTTTATATAAAAATGGGTTTTTTATAAAATTAACTGCAGTCCATCAGGAACTGCACCCATTTCAGTGTGTCTGATAATGCATTTTTCAGCTTCTGTACAGACCCAAATAGCCACTCTGAGGAGTTGGAATAATATTTAGACTTTTCTGACACCTATATACTGTATATTTCTAGCATAAAGTAAAATTTATTTGCAATAAAAGGGATAAAATAAATGTTGCAGAGATAATGAAGGAATGTCATTTCCAACAAAAGCCAGTTCTAAAGAGTACAGGAACCGACTAATTATCCACGAAAATGCAGGATATGACTGTGCTACTCACCCCAGAGTCATCTGAAGGATACTGATAAAAGTTCACACCCAGAGGTTTTTCCAGCAGGAGAGAGGGCTGATGCATACCATTAAAAACCAACTGCATATTTCAGACCTCATTAGCACATCATATAGGTCATGATATATTGGACAATGACATCCAAGTTTAGTTCATGGTTTTGTTGTATGTGGCTCTTTGACTTTCGGTTCCTGCAAGCTTTGATTGATAACAATCCAGTATTACATTTTGATTTCAATTATGGTCATATCACTCCTGTTGAGTTAATAACATTGTATTTAAACATTTACAGATTTATATATATTATTTACTGTGGATGGAATTTTCTATAAGTATTTTAATCCTCATGATGAATTATTTATTAGCAAGTGGAGCCATTTGTAATTCATAGTGGTTCGGACTGCTTAAAAATGAACAGCTGCTTTTTATTTTAAAAAAACTGAAGCAGGCTATTTGATTTTAAGTGTTTGATAGAATCTGCAGCAGTGATAAATGCTTTTTTTCCCTCTATCCCCAGAAGGGTTCCTTTTAATAAGTTTTGGGAGAAATGCAATTTTGCCATCCATCTGGTTTATGTTGAAAAAAGATTTAGAGAAAGTATTTGGATTTGTCATCTTTGGAATCCACCACCTACCTATATCAATATATTTTTTCCATTCTCTTCTCTGTTTTAATCATATTCCTTTGTTTAGGTTTTTATTAGGAAAGCATAAAGCAGCAATTGAGGTATACAATGAGGCTGCAAGACTTAATCAAAAGGACTGGGTATGTGGCCTTTCCTAAGCAATCCTTTATTTTGCCTTCTTAATTTAGCTATCATCATGGCTCAGTAAAATGTTTCTGGTAAGATTTGTGTCAATTTTTACCTTCATTTACTATATTTATGGAAAATATAGGTTACTTATACAAGTGATCTATATTTTATTCCCCATATCTTGCACATAAAGTACACTGCCTACTGTGTCTACACAAGCTTTAAATCTATTGTGCACTAGTTAGAGATAAACTTTACTAATCTGCTCATTATTAAGTGCATAAAACGTCAAAACATAAAAAATTACTACCCAAGCCATGTAGGTATTGATATTTGTATTATTGAGCAGTTGAACAAACACATACATCACAATTGCCTTTTTTGGAATTGGTAAATTTTTATTTTAATGTACAAACCCCAAAATCAGAAAAGTTGGCACGTTGTGTAAATCGTAAATAAA
>WMED01010034.1:0-15982 GCA_019650415.1 Pipa parva | reverse complement strand
GCCATGCCTTGCCCTCACCCACACTTACTTGCAGAGCTGCGCAGCCACGTGCTGCTGGCTAGCCGGGTAAGAAGAAGTGAAACCGGGAGTACTGATGACGTGTACTCCCGGTCTCTCATTGGCTCGTGACCGATCGGGTCACATGAGCCAACATCTAAGCACCGAGAGAGTCAGATCTGACTCTCTGCTAGGGGATTGCAGCCTCATACCGGCGGAAAAACGCCTGGTATAGTGCTAAAACCCTTTCCCTAGATACCCCGTACCTCTCACGAGGTAGGTAGTTCTGGCCACCCAAAGCTATCCCGTGAGAGGTATGGGGTACGGAGGGAAAGGGTTAAACACAATGAAACAATCTCCTATGGACTCCTATTTAAAAAAACAACTACCCTCCAGTGAGCACATAATATAGGAAATGGTGCAGAGCTTGACATATGGTTCAGATAAAGAGAATACATGCCACAAGGTATAGTGCAGCAATGCATCAGTTATCTCACTGTGCAGAAGTCAGTGTCACAAGAGCAGGCGGTAAATGGACTTCTGCTTTCAGGGAGTGATGAGGAACTACTAAAGAAGGCAGTATTTGGCATGTTCTTTAAAGCCTTATTACCTAGTGCTAGATGTCCTTTTTACCTCTCATGCATTTTAACTCCTTGCTTGTAAAAAAAAAAAAATAAATATTTGCTTTGGTTATAAAGGTGTTGTATAAACCTAGATGCATGCGTACAGGTTATCTCAGCGTTAACATATTTGTGTGCCTGTTTATTGTAGAATTTTACTTATGAGCGGGCATGGTATAACCGCAGGGATCTGGCACGGCACCGCATACACGGAGACCCCGAAGACACTTCCCACCGCGGTCATCCATTATGCAAGTTCTGCGATGAACGCTACCTTGACAATGATGAGCTTCTCAAACACTTGAGGAGGGACCATTATTTTTGTCATTTTTGTGACTCTGACGGCTCACAGGAATATTACAGGTGTCTCTTTAATTTCACTCGATTCAAGTTCTGTTTATCATGGATGGGATATTTCCATAGTTCAGTTACTTTTACCCTTAATTGTTCAGCATAACACACTAACATATATATTATAATCCTTTAATAGCCCCGTTCCAATTTTACCAGTTGGTATGCCGTTTCTTACCCTCTAGAAATAGCTTATTATCCTTTTATTTGTCCACTTTATTCTGCACCATATTGTGGGTTTCTCTACCCAATGACTCTGGTAATGCTTCAATTCTTGTACATACACACAACTTAGAGGAAGATTACTCTTTTACCGCGGTCATGTTTATCCTTTAGGTGTGATGTTATTTTTCGCCATTTTTAAGGGGGCAGATCTCCCCAGAAATGATAGTTTCTTTCAGTGATCCTCCTCCAAAAGCAGATTTGCCACTGAGCGGTGCTCAGGAAGAGGGCCCTGGTCCTCCTTGAAAAATTCCCAGTCTCCATAAATGTAAGCCTAATCCAGGGACCTAGAAGTAAGCTAAAGGAGTTGCAAGATTTCAGGAGCTATTGTGACAAATGGTCATCAGCCCTATTTCTCTTGTGTGCCAACTAGAGTTCTTTGAACTTCTCTATTGCACATTTTTCATGCATGTCCATAATTCCTATTGACTGTACACAAAAGCTGCTTGTTTTAACTACCCTGACTACTCTTCAAAATGTCAGATTTTTTTTACATTACGTCGTCTGTTGTGCTAATCTCTTCAATTTAAAGAAAGACAGGTCTTTGAGTTTTGTCTTTCACTTTAAGCTCAGACTTTTTTTAAAAACTGAAACAGCAACGGTGCTTTTTTTTTCAGATTGGAATCCCCCAGATATTAAGATGGTACTGTATTTTTTTTTTTTTTCTTTTCTGGTGCCAATTTTACCAGTGTAATACTTCCCCATCCCTACCTGTTTCTATTTTAAGATGGCAAGGGATATCTGAAAAGTACTATACTACAAAACAAACATCAGATTGGCTCCTGTAAAAGTAACATTATAGGCTTAGTTAAAGTGCACCAGTTACCTCAACACTAATACTAATTGAGGTTGTACTAATGAAATAAACATTTTTTTTAAAATATATATGTATTTAAAAATGCACCTTTATACAGTGTTTCTCTCTGTCATCTTCCTCGTCAGCCTGACTTTTCTTTCCTGGTGGGTGGGGCTAAATGATGATTGACATTATTGCTCCTCCAATCAGATCCCTTAAATCATGATCTATCGGGGATTTGATTGGAGGAACTCTAATGTTAATCATCATTTAACCCCACTCAGGAAAGAAAAGTCAGGCTGACAGGGAAGATGACAGAGAGAAACTCGGTATAAAGGTACATTTTTTTAATACATAAATGTTTATTTCATTAGTACATCCTAAATTAGTATTAGTGTTTTGAAGTGACAGGTGCACTTTAAATAACAAACATAAATTTTTGAATAATCTTATTTTATTTATGGCACATCTCTAACCATCACTGTACTAAGGTATGCAGTTTTTATGGAATTTTCGTTAAATAAGAACTAAAGCTAAAAAAAAAAAAAAAGACATATTAAAAATTTACTTTATATTAATTTGAACCGATGGAGTCACAGCTTCATCTGTGCTGTAATTTCTCTTCACTGAGGCAGATTTCACTGCACTTCAGCTGGCACAGTACCCAGCGCGGAACTCTGCCAACTTATGGAAAAGGGCTCACTCATCATCATGCTCGTTACGGGGGAGCGTTCTCATTGGCCTTGCAATGAACGTGATGACGTTTAAACCCCTTTGCACCACTTATTCGATAAGTAGGCGGTGGTAGTGTTTAATATATAGGTAAGTTTTTAATATGTGTTTTATTTTTTTAAGAAGGTTTAGTTCTCCTTTAAAATGACCATTATCAAAGCACTGGAAAACTGGATTAATTTGTTTTTCTTTGTTGTATTTTCAGCCACCTTTTATTCTGTTAAATGCACAAACCCGCTCCTAGTCCAGTTGTTTTATATGGAACTTTACAACAGGCTTCCAAATCATTCCTTTACTTTAATGCTACTCCATGTTACTATACAGTAGGAAATGTTTTAAATAGAGAATATCCCTCGTGAATCATTATATTAAGTCTTGGTGAGTTATTTAATCTATTAGTCACAGAACAGCCAAGACAATTCCTGATGAAACTCAGTGTAATGAGGTAAAGGGGATCAGCCACACTTGGCTAGCAATGAACCATGCACCTTCGGGGTATGGGTTTCTCAGCATTTTATGGGTTTGGTGGCTTCTCCTTTTGTTAAACAGTTTCTTTTGCCGTGGGTTATTTCCTACAGTGATTACACCTTCCTTAGAGAACATTTTCGGGAAAGTCACTTTTTGTGTGAAGAAGGTCGATGCAGCACAGAGCAATTTACACATGCTTTCCGGACTGAAATAGATTTCAAAGCACACAAGACATCCTGCCACAGTAAGAACCGGGCAGAAGCCAGGCAGAACAGGCAGATTGATATCCAGTTTAGCTATGCTCCACGGCACAACCGCAGAAATGAAGGTAACATAATTTACATTTTTTTCCCCCCACATTTTATACGTACAAGAAACATGTTAAGTTTCCTTCATTGAGGCTTCCACAATCCTGTAGAAGTTGAGGGCTGCTCGAACCACTGGCTGTATCCTGCACGTTTGATATATAAGCATATTATCAGGGTCTGGCCTAATGAACCGCTAATACAGCTTTGAAGCTGTTCTTTGTCAACACCTTACTGACTCTTTCCAGTGCTACTAAAGAGGATGACAGGTGCTCCAGGGAAGCTAGAGCCCAGATCACCTGGTACTGACCAGCTTTGGGACAATACTCCCCAGTTAGACAGGGTGATGTCACTGAAGAATTGCTATTGGTATACAAAGCCAAGATTGATATGTCACCTGAACATGACTGTAGATGTAGAAGGTTCTTGTTCCACTTCTGAACTGTTAGTGGAGGCTAAGATAGCATTTATTGAAGGCATTCATTTAAGACTTACAAAGAAACGTGGTTTTATTAACTTAAATCTGTAGCAATATAACTACCGGTAGTCCTTTTTTAGAAAGCCACATATTCCCAAAACACACCAGCCCTAGTATCTGTTATAATAATTGAAATTTGTTTCTCATCATTTAAATCCTAATCAGACTAGTGACATCTAAACAAAAATAAATGCAGTGAACTGAATCACATGTGAATGAAACCTAATTATGTAGAAGCCATTTAATATAGATTCTGTGGTACAGTGTAAAACAGTTTATTTTATTGAATATTGTATGTGGCTTATGTATCGTATTGAGCAAATATAATTATTTTATGATTTATTTTTTTTGCAAGGGATTGTGGGAGGTGAGGACTATGAAGAAGTGGACAGATATAACAGACAAGCGAGAACAGTAAGAGGTGCTGCACGAGGGGGCCAGCAGAACAAAAGGGGAAGCTGGAGATATAAAAGGTAATAGTAATCCAATTCAATTCATTGTAAATAAGCAAAATTATGTTACTAGTAGTCTGCTTTTAAAAAGAAAACGAAAACCTATATCATTTTATTTACAAGAATCTGTTGTGAAACTTTGCAGGGAGGAAGAGGACAGAGAGATTGCGGCGGCAGTTCGAGCATCTGTTGCTGCTAGGCGCCAAGAAGAGATGGGAAGAAAGCAACCTCAAGAAAATCCCGACGCCTCAAAATCTCGACAGGAGGAAGCTCGAGACGCCGAGGAAAGGAGTAAACCTAAATTTGCTTCTAAACCTCCATCTGATACTGCTGGTAATTTATTTCCCTGGTTGTTTACACGCTGCTACAATATGACCTTTTAATGCTTTGAATGTAATGAAAGCTCCTCCTGGATTTTATAGGCCTAACATACTTACATAGACAAGTTAAAGATGCGTAGAAACATAACTGAATCTTTTGTAGTTACAGGCGTTTTACCGGAGAGTTATGGTTTGGTTTCAGAATTTTGTCTTTTACTTTTTCTTAAAATTAGATGTAGAGTTGTTGATGAAATCAGCGTCCCTCGGTCCAAAAGAAGGAAAGCTGCAGGGTGCTTTTAATGGAGCCTTAAGCACTGAAGATTTTCCTGCAATTGGTACTGCTGCAACTACACCAATGTTAAAGTAAGTTTTCGAAGAGGGGAATTGGGGCAGTAAAACAGATTTTGGAATGATAAAGTGGCATAAATGATAGATTTGGATGCTTTGCTACTTGTAACCAGACTCTTTGCTTTATTTTCCACCTCTCTCATATGTACACATTCACATGCTATCTGCTCTATTTCAAGGGTTTTCCATTTTGAGTAGGAACATGGTACAGACTTGTTCAATTTATGTTTCACTATTTCTTTTAAATGTATTAGCAATCACTGCATCAAATACTGTTGTGCTGTGTGAGAGGCCTTGCATACCCTCTAAACATTTATAGTATAAACACAGTAGAAGGTTAAATAATTGTGGCAGGTGTGGGTATGTACTAAGATGAAGCGAAATCTATATGGGGCATAAGGCTTAAAGGGGGAACTTAAGAAAATTGTAATTTATTAGAAGCCCTTTTTCTAGAAATATTTTCTCCTTAACAATGACTAAGTTCTTAATTCCTCCTGAGGGTGAGTGTGACTTTTTCCCGGTGACCAAACTACATTGGTTGAAATCACCTCTAGATTAGTTTAACCATCGTATCCAGATGTGTCTTTTCTAGATATAAAGGCAGCTCCCTTCTTTATTTTATTACTGTTAATGTATTGTTTTCTGTGCCCTCCATAGCAATCCCTTTGTTTCTGTCTTGGCTATCTTTTATTCTAACGTTTTGTTAAAAAGCTTGTACTTACTTGCAGGCTTATAAACCTGTGTCAATTTTTTGGATTTTATAGACCTTCAGCAGTATTTATCTGTTTAAAAACCCTCCATTCTGTGCTTTTGTGGAAAAGGTCTCTTGTTGCCTTAGAGTTAAATTGTACCTGCCACCTCAAATCTCTAATACTAATTTAGGTTCTACTAATGAAATAAATATATATAGTCAGCGCCCATAGTGTGAAATGCGTTAGGGGGTGCCACACAGCTGTTTTTATGGATATTGTCACTGAATCCTGTTTTTAACTTTTTAATGGAATAAAGTTTTTGTTTTTACAAATGGGAGTGCCGGAGTTTCACATACTTGGAAATACTAGTAATACTACTAATAGGGTTTATTTGCTCCAGTGCTGCCTCCTTGCTATCAATAGCGAGCCTATCTATCTTAAACCTTGGTGATGGGATCCTCTTCACTTCCTATTTCCTGTTGGATTCTCTGTAAATTTCGCAAGCGCAGAAGCTGGTTTACATCAGAATTCTGGATGTAAGCAAGAAGTCAAGAGGATCACATCGCTGCAGTGTAAGACAAGATTGGCTTGCTAAGAGCAGGAGGCAACACTGGGACAAATAAACCCTCAGTAAGTATTCCCCCCCCCTCCACTTAAGAATCACCCTTGGTGTTAATGAGCTTTAGTTCTCCTTTATATCAATTTAAACTGGATCCTAGGCATGAATTTATTTAGTGAAAATTATAATTGCTTAGAATGAAGTATTTGGAGTTCAGTTATTTGCCGTGTGACTCTGAATATGGAATGACACATCTTGTGTTTGACAGTTTGTCAGTGATGAATGTTGACATCATTGCACGGTTATTGCTTTTGCAGTTCTGCAAAGCCAGCAGCTAAGTTAAAGGAAGAGGATTTTCCAAGTCTGTCTTCAGTTGTCTCCTCGATTCCGGCTTCTAGCAATAACTCTGCATTTTCTGCCAGTCTCTCTTATACTGCATCAGCAAGGCAAACAAAAACCTTCCAAGAGGAGGACTTTCCAGCCTTGGTGACAAAAATCAATTTAAGCAAACCACTATCATCTGTCACCTCTGCATGGGCAACAAGTGCTCCTAAAGGTGCAGTCAGGACCACAGGATCGAGTACCCCTGCACCAAACAAAGCATTGAAAAAAGCTGGCCAAGGTGAAAGTGGGAAAGGAGCTACTAAAAAGATGCCAAAAAAGCCTTCCTCTGTCTCGGAAGAAGATGATGATGATGCCACTGGAATGACAGCACAGGAATTCCGTAGTGCTCCAACCATGTTTGACATCTCCAAACTTCTTACGTCCCCAACATCTCAAACCTGTGGAAAAGTGAACAAAAAGAAGAGAGTTGGGTTTTCCACTGTTCCTCTTGTAACTGAGAAGACTGGCAACACTAGCTCTGCCCTCAAAGAAAATGCCACTGAAATTGAGCACACCCCAACGCCACCTGGTAGCTCTATTCTCAGTGACAAGTCCAACACTGTGGCGAATGGGTATATCGATAAGAAGCTGCCTGAAAAGAGGGAAGTGCATGAGCCCAAGAAAGTCTCTGTTTCTACACTTCAGTGCCCCCTACCAGAGGAGGACTTCCCAGTTTTGATGAACAGCAATATGTTAAGGATGCCGCCCCCAGGTAATATTTCTGTTGGTGTTAGACAGAGCATGTTACATTTTGGAATCTCCTCTATAGAATTTTCTACTTACAATTTGTTTTTTTTAAACATTTTTTTTTTTCATTGTCACAAATTAATAGCAAAAAGCAGCAGGAACTGGTGTCATAACAGGGTTCCTTTTCTCTGGCTATAGCAGTGAGTGACAAATATGTGGATAATGTAAACCATAAAACTCCTACCAGTGACATACAGGTGACTAGGGTCAGTGCCAGATCTAAGACCAACTTATTTGTTTGTTTGTTTGGGAGCCAATGGCGTAGGAATGAATCTACAGCTCATCTCCTTGCAGATTTAATATGGTTGTCACTGTAGCGTAACTGACCTAATCTATGCTACTGGATACAATTAGGATGAAAGGAATAAGATCCAGAGGGGATGGAACTCTAATGGGCTGCTGCTGTTGATTTACTCTATGAAGTCATGTCTGTGTCACCTGAATGTATAAGGAAGTAATGACTGCTAAAAAATAGTCTTATAGATTATATCAGTGATGCCCAACCTTTTTTTGGCCTGGGGGCCATATAAATTTGTGACACGTATGTCATGGGCTGCTTCAAAGTCATGACAAATTTTAAAGTTACAACTGCAACAATTTTACATAGTAAAACTGCAACTACGACAATATTCTCATTATCTGTTCTCAAATAAAGTCTCCCCTGAACCTGTGTGCCAGCTTGTTGTGTGAGTATTGCAAGGGACTGATTGTACCTCTGCCCTCCTGTCTTTGTTGCGGAGCTCAGTATAATGCGGCTATCTATCCGCTTCCCAGAAGTCTCCTGCCACCGGAACTCCTGGAATATGCAATGTTATTTGGGTAAAGTCGCATATTCCAGGAGCTCTGGCGGCAGGAGACTTCCGAGAGGTGGGCAGATAGCTGCATTATACTCAGCTCTGCTCCAAAGACGAGCAAAACCAATGCGGGACGGATATGGCCCACGGACCGTAGGTTGTGCACCACTGGATTATATGATGATAAATGTATGTAGCGCATGCCTCCATGGTCTTGGAAAATCTGGTCATGTTTTATTTGGAAGTGACTTGTGTATTTAAATGTTCTCTTCCCCCATAGGTTTTTCTCCTGTTGTCCCCATAGCATCTATGGCACCACCTCCAGGTCTCTCAACATCTGTTGGAAAACCTCCTCCAGGCTTTACTAATATACCTCCTAAACCCCTTCCTAGTGAATCACAAAACAAACCAACAAAGGGGTAAGTATTAAGAAATTGCATGTAATTTTATTGTTTGGGGTAGACTTGATGAGCCCTATTTGTCCTACATATTATGATGGCTTTTTTTCTTCTTTTTCCCAGACAAACGTTCTTCACAAGGGAGTACCTTATACCAGAGAACTTCCACCAGAGAAACATACACCTGATCACTTCTATAAAGGATTTCCTTGGTAGCGATGAGTCCAAGTTTAATGAATTTAAATCCCTTTCTGGAAAATTCAGACAGGTAATGCATCCATGTGTATTGTTCATGCTGTGATTACTTACACCTGGATAAAGTGCTGTGATAATCTGGAGTCCCTGGGGAGGGAATGGAGCCTAATGTGCCAAACACATCAAGAATTACTGGCCATAGGTAACCAAATGTATTGCTCCTGTGTTACACTCATAATGAGATATTGTGGATAGTCAAAAGATGACATTTTGTCAAGGTTGAGCCTTTGTTTATTTGTTTTTTTTACCTGGATGCAACAAATGTAGTAGGTCAAGCAGATGAAAAAAACTTTTTATTTTTTAAAACATTACACTACTGCACTTCTGTAGCAGACTGCTTGTCAATCTACTTACTGTTCTGCTAAAAAAGGAGACTGCTTGTCAATCTACTTACTGTTCTGCTAAAAAAAGCAGACTGCTTGGTATTGTGATAGACATATTTATGGACCTTATTCATTCCTGCATTTGGCCCAATATCTATATGGACTCGTATTCTTTTAACATTGACTTCTAGACTCAGAATGAACTATACCTTTAAGGCTTCATCTTAGTTCAGCAAATATTACTCAAACTATATAACCTTGACATTTAAATAAGGGTTTTTCGTCTGCGTAGAGATAAGTAGCAAACAGTTAGTATTGCAATTTCTATGAATGTGGTCTCCTTTTGAGACAAATATTTTGTTCCTGTCTGGAACTGTTTTGAAGCTTCCAGGGTCATAAACAGACTCACTTCAGCATAACAAGTATGTTTAATCTGCTTAGCCAATCAGCATCTAGTTTCGTTTTCTGTATGATCTGTACTTTTGAAATTAGCGAATCGTGTTATAAAATGACGGTAATGATTTAGTAAAATCAGAAGTGCTTTTACAATGACAACAGACTGAGGTGTGTGTTACTGCTTTAAAGCCAATTTCTCCAGGCCTGTAATTCATCTACACTGATTCGGAGCCCGGTGTAGGAAAGAAGTAGTCATATTTAAACGACAGTATCCTTCTCACAGCTCTGTTAATAAAACCCGGCTTCTTGTAATCTCTTTTTACTGCTGTGATAAAACCTGGCTCCTTGTAGTCTCTCTTTACTGCTGTGATAAAACCCGGCTCCTTGTAGTCTCTCTTTGCTGCACTGTTATGAAACTAGGCTGCTTGTAATCTCTCCTTAGGCTAGGTTTACACGAGCGTATTATGTTCAGCGCATAATACGTTAGTGTAACCAAAAAAAAAAAGAAGAAAAATATGCCAAGTGTACTTTTCTTTTGAACTTACCAGTGACAGTGTGAATGCTTCCTGTGTGGTCGCATTTTGGGCGCAGCGTATAATACGCCGGCCAGAATGCAACACACAGCGTTCCGGACTCAGCGTATGTGCATCATATGCTACTGTGTCCGGAACTAGGTAAGTACCATCGGCTTTCATTGAGCCATATTTTTTTTTTCTCACACTAGTGTATTATGCGCTGAGCATAATACACTCGTGTGAACCTAGCCTAACTACTCTGTTATAAAAACATATTTTTTTGTTACCTAGTCTCAAACTTTGAATACATTTATTTTGTTTTTTGTTACTGTAGGGACTTATAACAGCTGCTGAGTATTATAAAAGCTGCCGGCATCTGCTTGGGGACAACTTCAAGCTGATCTTCAATGAACTGCTTGTTCTCCTGCCAGACACTGCAAAACAGCAAGAATTGCTGTCTGCTCACCGGGACTTGAACACAGAGGAGAAACCCACTTCAAATAAGTCTAAGAAAAGCAGAAAAGGAGCTTGGAAAACAGACACAAACTCTCTTGATGAGGACTACTCGATCTGCTCCAGCTGCAGCCAAGTTCTGGCCCTTAGGGACATTGCAACCCATAAAAAACTACACATGGAAGACAATGATTTCCCACTACTCCAGGCAGCCAGCAGGATCATCAGTTAAATGTTTTGGAAAATGCTGAGCGTTTTTTTGTTTGCACAAAAGGAGATGAAAAAAATACAAGGAATGCTAAACTTAACTTCAGCAAAATATAAGTTCCAGGTTGTTTAGAAAGTGCTGATATGAAAGAGGTTTACTCTTAAAGGCTGAGCCTATAAGATAAAATGGTGCCAAGTGAGAGTCTTTAAAACCTTGCTGTGCAAGTACGTGTATATCCAATCCTTTTACCAAACGCATCGAACATGTGCAGGGAGGGTTTCATTTCAAACAATTTGGCTTCATACAAACCCTTCAAAGTAAATGTGTGCCATGCCAATGTGCAGCTCCTCTTGGTTATGCACAGCTTGGCTAACAGGATCTGTAGCGCTGAAATTGCAGAACAAGGTTAGTTCTCACCACAGACAATGAATACATCTCCCATCACTGGGATTTAGAATACTTGTAATTCAGTAAACTGTGTTTGGCTTTGTCCTGGCAGCTGTAGAACACTGATGCAGAATTCCAGCATCTGCTGTATGCTAACTAGATTAAAGTTCTATGACAGCGTTTAATGGTGGTCATTTTTTTTTCCTATTGAGGGAAAGTGATGTATAAAGCAGAGCTGTGGTTCTCAGAATGGAATCTCTGCAGGTGTTTTAATTAAGTGTATAAACACGCACACACGCTGGAATACCCCCTTCTCTAAAATTCATTCACATTTCTCCAAAACTGGAGATGTGATGTGGGCATTAAGGGAAGATGTTTGCTTGCATCATTCAGTATTATTGGGAAACCTATAGAGATAATATAAAGAATGTAGGGATGCAAATACTGTTTTGCAGTTCCTCTAATTAAGCCATGAGATTTATATATATGTTTCCCATTACACATCATTCTTAGAGAGTTGTTTTGGGACTAGAAGCCTACTTTAGAGGAACAGTCCGGCCGGAAAAAAAAAATTACATTTATTTATGCTAATTACCACATTTTACTAAATACAATTTAGTATCCATAATTTTTTTTAAAAAGTTAAAATTCTTACCTGTAAAGAAGTGCTATACAGCACTTCCGTGTTGCAGACTCTGACTGCGACACTACCACATCGCGAATCACCCAATCTCTCTCAGGAGCCCCTGCATAGGCACTTCCTGTAAGTCACATGGGAGAGCGTGCTTATCATACAGGGAGGATGGATTGATCACGTGCACTCCCTCCCATGTGACTTATAGGAAATGCTGATGCGGGGATTCACTAGGAGCGCGACTGGAGAGGAATGCGCATCTTAGAAGGATTGGATGAATCGGGACGCCATAGAGTCGCCGGCAGAGCCTGAAGATGGAGTTTGTAACATGGAAGTGCCATATAGCACTTCTTTATAGGTAAGAATTGTAACTTTTTTTTTTTTTTTTTTTTTAAATTGATAAATTGTATTTAATAAAATGTGGCAATTAGCATAAATGTATTTTATTTTCAGCTGGACTGTTCCTTTAAAGGCTGAACTTTCCATTTATGAATGCTTTCATTTTGTATTTGTCATATTACAGCTGCGTTACTGACTGGAATGCAGACTTCGTTTCCAATCAGTGACATATACTCTTGCCTAATTTTGATCAAGCACATTTTTTTGGAAGTACAAATATAACTTGTAACTGGCATTAGCTGTGAGCGCTGAACTACAGCTGTAAGCAGGAGCGAGTACCGTATATACTCGAGTATAAGTCGAGGTTAGTTTTTGGACCAAAATTTATGAAATTTGCTATGACCCTTGTATAAGTCGAGGAAGGAGTGGGGGGCTGTAAAGTGTGTGAGGAGCTGACAGAATGGAATATTAATAGAGAATCTTACCTTCTTTTTATGTCCATAAAGCTTCCTCTCGCGGCCATAAGCAGTCTGTCTCCCACTGAACGCATATCCTATGAATATTCATGAGCCGGCAGACGTGTATCGTCATTCCGTAGCGTGACACGTATGCCGGCTCATAAATATTCATAGGATGTACTCGCGGCAATAATAAGTCTCTCTCCCACGTTCGTACATCCTATGAATATTTATGAGCCGGCAGACATGTATCGTCATTCCGTAGTGTGACACGTCTGCCGGCTCATAAATATTCATAGGATGTGCGAACTGGAGACAGACTGAATATGGCTGCGAGTACATCCTATTTATGAGCCGGCGGACGTGTCACGCTACGGAATGACAATACACGTCTGCCGGCTCATGAATATTCATAGGATATGCGTTCAGTGGGAGACAGACTGCTTATGGCCACGAGAGGAAGCTCCATTAGGTAAGTAATACAGCTTATAAGCATGTATAAGTCGAGTATATAGTTTTAAATGATTTTTTTTAACCTAAATTTCTCGACTTATACACGAGTATATACGGTATATAATGATATCCTCTGTTGGCAGAAACAGGAACAGGACAAACTCATTGTCAGTTAGACATTGGACTCTGTTAAATGAAAACGCTTGAATAATTGCTATTTGTTACAGTTGTACGGGGAAGTGCTAGACAAATGTTACTGTTATACAGAAATTAAGGGTACTTGTATGAAATATAGCTACATTTAGGACTTTATTGATAAAAGCAGAGGCAAGAAGTCTTCTTAATATGAACCCATCAAATTTCAATCTCAAGCTTTTTCAAATGGATTTTATGAATTTTGTATTTTCTTCTTTGCAGTTAGAAGGTTTCATGTTGTAGGGAAGTTGATGATCTAGATCTCTGCAGAAATGGCAGTGGGCTAGTAGATCACCATACACTAGAAAACTATCCATTCTGGGAGTTTGTTCTAAACGTGAGCCTGCTACTTTCTAGAACTTCATTTTCATTTGGAACTGGCTTCTAACAAGCCAATTGGGTATTTGTTTCTCCGCAATAAAAGTCAGTGCTTTAAATAAATATTCATTGGGGGTTTTCTACTGTGTTTTTTGGCTAACACGCAATCGCTCACTAGCCTTTTCAAACTCGATGGACAATTTACCTATATTTGTTTCCAGTCTGTGACTTCTCTGTTGAATGGTTCATAAGATTTAAAAAAAAAAAAAAATAGTATTTCTTGTCAATGTAATTTCTCTGTCTCTATAATTTGGTCTTATAGCCACTGGCACTTCCTGCCAGAATTGTATTTTCTAATCAGCCTCTGGGAGAACCTATGATTGTTCATCGGATTATAAAAAGGTTTTGTTACATTTTCAATCCTAGTCTCCCAGTTCCTTTTGCAGAAAGGTGCTAAAGATATTCCCATCTGTTTATTGTATCAAAGAAAGTTCCTGCCATTCAGTTCTGGACCCAGAGGCTACAAACTGTTGTAGGGAACCTATATTTTAAACAAGAGAAATAAACAGGATTATTTCTATCTTCAATCGTATTTATTTCAAAAAGCTCCTACTATCCCAATTATGCTCCTTTACACTTACTGTTGTTACTTTTTACATTATGTCTGTGATCTCCCATTACTGATCGATCCTATTTGTTTCTAGTCTACTCTTTACTGCCAAGTTTTTTTCCCCTTTCTAACTCTAACACTTTACTCATTCCTGCTTTTAAGTCTCCTGTTGGTCTAAAACCAGTTCAGCAGCTCCTGTTCCTGCACCAGTCAGAACCAACTTCAGCTTGTCTAATGCTAAGTGAGCCACCATGACTGACTGTTTGATGCCTTCAGATTAAGGTGTTATTGCTAAGGGCAACCATTTCCTGTAATTGTTCTCTGCTCCTGGTGTTTCTAGTGCAGATTTCTACAGTAACTGATGCACATCTGTGCTGCATTAACCAGATGCACCCACCTGCTGCAAAACAGGAACTATAGTCAGATTACATCTTTACATATTGCAATACTATACCTTATTGAGAAGCGTTTCTCTCCAGTAGTTGTTTTATGTGATGCAGAATGATTGAGTAGGCAGCACTGATAAACTTTTGCACCAGGAAATGTGTGTATGACATGGTGACAGGTACTGGCCAGTTTTCCATGAAAAGGTACCCTCCCCAGATATTTTTACCCTACTTACTACTTAGCACATGTGCACAAGTCAACTTTTCCTCTGTAATCTCCTGCATTCCAACTTAATTTATGTGGCCAAAAGGTCAGCACACTGCTTAACCAATAGCAGTCGGGCAGATTTTTCATGTCATGTTGCCTGACTTGCAAAAGAAAAAAGGAGTGTGGGGGAGGGGAGGGGAGGAAAATGTCAGCTCTCAGGAAAACTAATTAAGGGAAACAAACTGCAATTATTATTTCTTCCCTAAACTTGTTTTAACTATTTGTGTCAGCAATTTGCTTAGTATAAAGGAGTTTTATATGTACGTGTGCAGTTATATCAGCACTATAGTGCCCCTTTAAGCATAAAAGAGCTCATTTTTAGCAGTTTTATTCAGTAATAACTGCCATACCAATCTAATGGGATACTTCCTTTCTCTGCCATTAACAATAATTGACAACTCAGTTGGCACATAATTCTTGTCCACTTTTCTGATACGTTGGCCTGGTGATACCCATTTTTTCCCCTTGCAGCAGTGTCTAGGCATAGACTTTTTAGAAAAGTTAGATCATGAGTATTTGTAGCCTGTGGCAGATGAGTTTTATTCCCTCCCTCATTAAAATATGTTGATTTTGAGAATTTCCTAGGAACACTGTGATTTATTTCTAAAATAAGGGCTTAGTTTTGAGTATTATTTGGATATACAGCAAATAAAGCTATATGCATGAAATATAACTTTATGGTTAAAAGCATAGGCAACAAATGGAGATGTGGTTTGCACTCAATGTGCTTTGGTTCCTAATTAGATCAAGTAATTGAGGAAATTTAGACCTTTAAGTTTAGAATTGTAGACTATTCTTCCCTTCAAGGAACTGAATGAACATTTTACTAGCTTCTCATATGACAGAGTCTGAGAGACTGTTGGGTCACAGGTCTGTTTTAGACTTTGCAAGGGTAATAAAATGCCAGTTAGAACCATCTGAACGAAGTAATCTGCAGTGAGAAAATAAAAGTATTCCCTCAAATGGTGATTTCCCGACTAAATGTGACTTGTTGTCTGCTGATTACATTTTCAGCACAGCATTACAGAGAGACTTGAGTAGATTCTAAAGGAGAGATATTATATACAGTGGTGTGAAAAAGTGTTTGCCCCCTTCCTCATTTCCTGTTTTTTTTTTTTTGC
>WMED01010033.1:0-15982 GCA_019650415.1 Pipa parva | reverse complement strand
ACAGTTGAATTCTCACTTTAGTGAATAAACCCTCTTTAAGGCTTTAAAATGTGTAGGTGTAATATGGACAGTCCGACTTAACTCCTGCTTCACTGAATCAGTCCTGTATCACATTTCTAAGACAAGGCAATCCTCCCAGTATAGTTTCTAGAACTAATCACCCCTGTTTGTGATATAAGGAAATGCAGCAAGGGGAGGAGGTCAGGGCTGAAACATATGACCTGCAAGCATTAGATCTAGTAACTGTGCCTGAGAAACTCGACCTGAAGATCCCTGGATTTTAGGTGATATATTCCCTAAAGGGGCCCTCTGTGTTCCCTTTCATGAGTTTGTTTCTAAAATGTAAGTCAGATTATGTCAGTAGGATGCACCAATTTTAGAATCATGGTAGCAATTAAGTTGAAACACAAACTAACAAGTCCAAAAAGGCAGTTCCCTAGGAAGTGAGGTGAAAACCCCCAACCATAAAGAGTGCTCCATAGAAGTAGTGTTGGGGAACCCCAAACAATATCCTGAGGCCTGAAATAACATGCTCTGTGATTGCTGCTGAATTAATAAAACTGTGACTATCCTGTGTTGTTCCAATAGAAGTAATAAATAATGGGCAACTTAACCTTGAATTTATGGAACCCATACACTTAACTCTGATAAAGAATGTGTACGAGTTCCATTTCTATGCATTTGTAAAAGCTAATACCTTATAACACAGCTTGCCTGTGGCAGAAGTTAATAAGCTCTGCTCTGCTGTGAGCTGTGAGTACTATAATCAGTAGGAAGCAGAGTTAAGGCTGTAGTCATTTGCCAGTCAATTTGAAAGTTTGAATTACTTTCCATATTGTCTGTAAATATGGTATTTCACTTGTGCTTGTGTGCATTGCATTGATGCATCTCTCCCAGTACCATGTTTCCCCATAAATAAGACAGGGTCTAATATTAATTTTTGCTCCGAAAAACTCGCTAGGTCTTATTTTTGGGGGATGTCTTATTTTCTGGGAAACTCAGTACCATACAGTATATTTCTCGTACTTTACTGCAGCTAGGTCTTATTTTCAGGGGATGCCTTATTTTTGGGGAAACAGGGTAATAAAACACTTCCATGTCTTTTTAGCTGTTTTATCTGTATAATCTAAAAAGTAACTAGTTATTATCAACTATGTTGTATATATATTATAAAATCATTAAACTGAATTTTTAAATTTGGTTTCATAATCACAGACCAGTCAAAATGTAACTAGTCAAATAGCAGTTGCACAAATGACACCTAACTGATGAATTTAATACGATCTAACTTCCCAGAGTTTTGGTACCATAACCCAACACTGATTTAATCATCCAGTTCTCTTATATCATGTAAATCCGAAATGCTGGACTAACAAACGGCCCAGCTGACCAAAACACAATATTACCCAAAATTCATGCATGCACAAGGCCTACTGATTTCCAAAAGGCAATGAGTAGTCATAAAACAAGCTCCCATTCTAAAATCCTGACCCATTCTGGGGCTATAACAGTATAAAAAGGGTTACAGTTGGAAGGAATCACATAAGAAATGTGGTTCATCCTTAAACTGTTATTTTCTCTCTATTTTTTTGTAATGAGATCCTCACCAAGTTATACATTGCACATGGCCATAGCACAGTGGTGAAAGAAAATACAAAATGACAGGGTGAAGACAATTCTAAAATGATGTTTGAGAAAGAAGGAAAAGACGACCTTCAGCTATATTTACCCAAATCATTTCTGAAGTCCTTGACTTATGCAAGAGAGAAAAACTTCAAGGCTGTGAACTAGTTGTGTTCAAAAAAGAAATGTTAGAAGCAAAGGCTTATTAGAGTTCAGAATTCAGCTACTACAATAGCTCCAGCACAGAAAACTGACAAGTATATCAGTTCCATGAAAATAAAGTATGGTCCCCTATGAATTATACAGATAGATGCTCATAGATTATGGTAGATATATTTTTTATCATTTTTTTTGTAAGACCCTTTTTTCTGGTGTTCATTTCCGGTACTGTCTGGGTGTATGATGGTGTTAATACTTGCACTGATTTGTCTGCTGTCTTTCCAGATACCTGTGGGGCCTGACCAATTTCTTGTACCAGTAAAAATATGTTCATTCTTTATTGGACCTATTGGTAAATCCATCCTGCTAATGATCTCATTGACATATCTTTAGAAGAACAAGGTCAAGTGTAAATTTTAATTGTATTAGCTTATGGTCCTAGTTGCCCCCATTAAAGGCTATAAACATCCAGGGATTTATTCATGAAAGTCCAAACAGATGGTAAAGGTCTGGCACTTAGTAACACATTGCATGCATGGGCACACATAATGCAGCTTTTCATCAAGTGTGTCGAAGTACCAAATTTGGCAAGGTGTACTGCTCTTAATTTGACTGTTTGATTTTGTCACACTAAGTAAGAAATCACATCTGACACCGTTCACTTTTTGCTAAGGGAATCTACCACCTAGTGAATAAAGAGTAGTGAATGACAACTATTAGAGCAGCGCAACCCAAAGTAATACAAATACATTTTGATGGCAAATGTGCTCTTTCATGAATAAGCCCTTCACTGTTTTAAGTAATTAAATATATGGTCATAAGACCAATTCAAAGATTCAATATATTTTTGAGGGAGAAATCCACAACCAACTGTAGGACCTACACAAATTATTTATTCACTACTACTGATACTACTGCATCCCCAAAAATGTCCTGTATCTGAAGGGCTGCAAGTTGTGAATTTTACACTGATACATTTAGATTCTCTTTAGATATATTTAGTTTGTGCAAACAACCTTCACAAACAATGGTGGTTTTAAATACTTTTGTTTATAATAGTTTGACTTAAAATGTATAAACATTAAAGCCAGGTAATATAGTTTGGTTAAGTAAGAACCTGGTATAAATGACTGAACACTTCAACATTTGTAAGCTAATGCTAGTAATTATTGCTATTATATCCATGAAGCCACACAACACATACCATGCCTTTGGTTATCATTGGGTATCCAGAGATAAAAGAAACAGTCAGGAAGATGCCTATTATATAAGTACCTTTTTCCACCTTTAAATAGTGGAAAAGCAATGTTCTCCCCTGCCATTGACATTATTAGCATCTACTAATTTCAGATTAGCTACACACCAATTACATCAATAACACACACCCCATTTCCCCCTGATGATGTTTATCACAGAGCCCAACCATCATGGGAAGGAAGGGGGGGCAGAATTTAGAGACAGGGACCCAGAACCACAAGACGGGACCCAAAAAACATGTTGGGAGAACAACTGGGGGTTATGCCTCTACAGTAGAAATCTTCAAACTTTAGATTCTGCTCATTATAATGAGACTAAGGTGAAACAAAGTAGATCAGGGGTAGGATGACCGGAATGAGAGAAATTACCTCTTTTGCTTTGATTATTGAGACAAAATTATATACTAATTTCATATCAAGATACAAAACAGCTGTTTGCAAATATGTCTAAGGCAAAGTCCAGTGAATGGGGTTTTAAACATGGCAGAAAAAATAGTAAACACTCGCTAAAAGCTGGAATATAAATAGCACCATGGCTGGATTGTGGCCACAGAACAAATATGCAGCCTACATCTTTGTTTTGTCAGTTTCACAAAACATTTCACCATTTATACCAGTAATGTCTTCTATGAAAAATGGTGTTTTTTCCAAAGAGCATAGTCACCAACAGGAAGGTACAGAGGGCACTGGAAAACCCAGCTAGATAGGTTTGTGAGCAATGAAAAATGAAGATTATGGCTTACTGGGTACTGATCAGTGTAAGCGGATAGTTTGTAGTGTTACTATGATCTCTATAAACAAATGGGGGGCCCCATTTGTACCATAAGTAGACACATGGGGGCTATTTATAAACATCAAAAAGTTTTAAACTAATTAACACTGGGGAAACATTTTTTTTTCAATATCTTTGTTTTTGCTTATTTAAAAAGATCTTTAAAGCAAATTTTATCTCCAAAAAAGTGTTTGTCTGCCTCAGATTGATGTAAACCATTATTCCCACTGAAATTGTTCCTCTCACTTAGCCACAGTTGGTAAGATTTCCCAGCCAAAAAGATATTGATATGAAATGGAAAGTCAACCTAATAGAAAAAACACTGCAAAGTGATCCATATCACTTTCAGCCTCCCATTTCTTTCCTGAGTATCGGGTGGGCGAGCTAAATAATGATTGACATTATAGATCCTCCTGTCAGATCCCTTAAATCACTGATCCATATTATATCTTTTTCTATGGCAAATAGTTGTTATTGACCTTATTATATATAAATTAGCAGAATCCAAAATAACAGCATAACATAAAATAACAGTGAAACATATGGAAAATAATCAAAATGGTTGAAATGGTGCTTATAAATATTCCCCTATTAATGTGAAACGTTCTCCTTATTAAGTACAGCACCATTGTATATGCTGGCAACGTATAAATTAATATTAATACATTTATATATGGAATATGTTCTGAAAAGAGATTTAAAAAGATTGGGGGAAAAAAAGATGTTTTTTCATTACTTTTTCATCTATCAAATATTTCACTCATTTGAGAAAAATTTGTTGCCCTGAATTTTTAATACTGAGTTGTTGTTTTTTTTTTTTGCGTCAATTTGCAGTTATTTGACAGCTTTTTTTTTTCATTTTAATTACCGATATTCATAAAAACTCTACAACTCCTGAGCAAAATATGTTATTTCCTATAGGAGAGGTGTGAGGCGCAATTTAAAAAATCCAGGTAAAGTTTTTTTATTGTTTTATCCATTATTATTATTATTATCATTATCGCATATTTTACAGTAGAGACATCTTCAAAGGTGTTTTACAGATTAATCATTCACTTCAATCCCTGCCCCATGGATCTTACAATATACTGTAGTTTTATAGCTATATAGTCAAAAGTATGTTTTCAACCTTTTCACCCTAGTTTTTTTCCAAAAAATTAGGCAAACAGGTAGAAAACAGGCAAAAAGGTTAAAAAAAGTTTTCAACTTTAGAAAATTTTGCCCATAGTATGTTTTTGGATTGTCAGAGGAAACCGGATTTCAAATATTTGAAAAGAAAATTTGGGTTTAAAAAGAAAGTCAACTTATAGAGCTTTACAAATATTCTCCTAAATGTACTCTTATGCTTCCTATACAATCCCCAGTAAAATCAACACACTGTAGGGCATATTTATCAAGAAGCCATGTTTTTTCTTTGCCTTTTTTAATTATTTTTTTCATAATGAAAATGAGAATTCCATATAAGATTTTTTTTTTCAATTTCAGTTTTATCAGTTTCTTCTAGTTACGGTATTTTAAAATTTCAATACAATTTTCCACATTTTTTCTGTGATTGCAGAACTGCCCCTATAACCAGCCAAAATAATAATAATAGTTTACACCAGATCTGGATTGTAAAAAAAGCTTCTAGTGAAACTGAATTACAAAATACAAAATAAAAGTATTAAGGGCAAAAACTACAAAAATACATGGACAAACGTTGTAAAAATGTTTTCACCCTATGATAAAACTGAAATACTGGATCACACATATAAGCAACCGCGCATGATTTTTTTTCTAATGCAAATATTTATTTGGTGTGGCCTGTCCTGTGACTTTAACAGACAACAGCAAAAAATGGCCAATGCAAAGAAGGTTATTGATTTCAATTTTAAGTTACCAGTCAGAAATTCTAACAGTTGCACCCAGAATATGTTTAATTTAAGTGGACCTGTCACCTCAAAACTCAAATATTAAATTAGGTTCTACTAATGAAATAATGTTTTTTTTAAATATGTATGCATTAAAAAAAAATCTCACTGTCATTTTCCCTGTCAGCCCAACTTTTCTTTCTCAAGTCGGGTTGGACGGGCTAAATTATGATTGACATTATAGCTCCTCTAATATGATCCCTGCTAGGAGGATCTATAATGTCAATCATTATTTAGCCCGCTCATCTGACACTCAGGAAAGAAATCGGAGGCTGAAAGGGAAGATGACAGAGAGAAATGCTATATAAAAGGTACATAGTTTTAAATACATATATATTTACAAAAAAGTTTATTTCATTAGTACAACCTAGATTAGTATTAGTTTTGAGAGGACAGGTGCACTTTAATCATTGTGGGGGCAATTCAGGAACGAATTGAACTTACCTTGCAATGCTTCTCACCACTTCTCTGAGTCGGGTACGCGCTCACGGGTCTCCTGCAAGCGGAGATCAGCGAATGCTTTAAAGGTACTTCTGCTCACCTCGCGACCACTCGAATCGCCTCGCCGAAGTACCTTTAAAGCGTTCGCTGATTTCTGAGTGCACCCGACTCTACGAAGTGATGAGAAGCTTCGCAAGGTAAGTTCGATTGTTCCTGAATTACCCCCTGTAACCTAATATATCAAGACATTATACAGTCATATCTAGGATTTTAAAAACATGTTGTCTATTGTCTTGTATAGTTTAAAAAGGACCTTAGAGTTCTTCATAAATTGGACCAAAATGATATATGTTTTCACTTTTGTTTAAACTCCGGATTGTTGAGTCAGCTGCACCTCCTACTGCAGAACCCATGAAGCAAGATAGGGACTAAGCCCACTTATCTTTCTTTCCAAACATCCATGTCCCCATCTGTTCCCATTTTTTTTAGTCCTGCTTAATCTATTTGGTGATATCCTGTAGTTCCTGGGTCATGATGTGTAAATAAGGTTATATTATTGGATTATGTTTTGTTTTCTTATATTCATGGCACATAAAGTAGGAAAGGTTTACGGCCCACCCTTTGCACACTTGCAATGATAGGGCTATTGATCTCCCATGAAAACTAAATCCCAAACAGAACGCATGGAGACTTAACCCTTTCCCAGCCAGGGTTTTGCTAATAATTCTGTGGTAGCTGTTTGTCAAAACTAAATCAATTCTTAATTTACTAAATCAATTCCTAAATAACTAAATGCAACAGATTAAGCCTTAACTGATCATGATTCTGAAGAGATGAAAAGTCAAAACAAAATGGCTGCAATGTGGATAAAATAAACATTTTCCCTATTGTTGGGCAAATAGAATGTCTCTGACACAGACACAGCTTGATGGTGGTTGAGGGGGGCTTTTCACAATTTAGGTAAATCAGTTTTTTCTTGGTACTACCATATAATTCACCACAAGCTACTTTTTGTAAATTGATTTATTATTTGTTGTGGTAGCGTACAGCTTTATCCAAAATAAATGCTCCAACTACAAGAATGTGCACTTGGGAACCCTAAGAATTAGAAAATCAGTATGTGAAAAGCTGGTCATCACTTCTGGTCTGAAATAAACTCATTGTTTCCTAAGGGGCAGCTGTGAGAGGGAAATTAAATAATCCCTTAGAAATATGTTGAAAATATAAAATAACATTGTTGGATTTGACTTGTTACCTTATTAATTTGTATTTGTATTGATTCATTTATATAGTGCTGATAAATTAAGCAGCGCTTTACAGAAATTCATCATTCACTTCAGTCCCTGCCCTGTGGAGGTGACAATCTAGTTTCCCTATTCAGTCACACACATAGATAGACACTGATGTATGTTTTTGGATTGTGGGAGAAAACTGGAGTGCCCAGAGGAAACCCACGCAGATGCGGGGAGAACTTTTTTTTGTTTTTAATTCCGTGAAAAAAAAGAAAATATCCATTTTACCCTTTTGTAAATATGCCCTTTAGGTTAAAATGGGGGGTATTTATACAAGGGCAAAAAGTCACTTTTTAAATTTGTTTCAGTTGAAATTGCTTTGGGATTTTTTGGACTATTTATAAAAGATTGTACAAGAGAAATTTGGTAAAACAAAACAGATGCATTTCAACATGATTTTCTGATTTCTACCTTACAACTATCCATAAGAAATCATAATCAATTGAATCAAATGTGGACCTTCAACTTCACATTTTTCCTCTGTACAGTCCATTTATATGGCTGAGTTGAAGATAATTATATGCAATTTTTTATTATTCTAGAATTGGTATTAGAACCTCTCTTGTAATTCTTTCAGAAAGCATAAGAGAATAAGGAAAGCCATATCACTAGATTATTTATTGGCTTCTGTTTTCACTAGAATCTAAAATTTACTGGGAAAAAGTATTTTTAGATTATTTATGTACAACACTTCTGTGCGTAATTTATTTCCTGATTTTTTTTTTTTTTTTAAATAAGAACTGCTCTAAAACATTAGAGATAAAGATAGTAAGCTATGGCAAATATTTAACTTCAAAAATACATTGTCTTCCCAAGACAAGTTTAACTGGGCCTCATAAAGTTTCCACTACAGCCCCAATGGGAGTCAAAAGGTCACTGCTAGCTCTAAATTAAAAACAATGGGATATGGAGGAAATCATTCTTTCAAACTAGCCCAGAATTTCTGTTTTCTTTGCACAGTTTGAATGAGGAAACTGCAAGGTCTACGGAAGCAAACTGAGAGCTTGGTCTTATTCTTCTCAAAATTACAAGGTGACATAAATAGCATATTATGATTGCCATCTTATATCAATCAAGGGCTGCTATAGCTAGAAGGCTGCTATAGCAAATAAGCGACTGTTAAAGGAAACGGGAGATTTAAAATTTAAGGTCAGTGTCACACCGGCTGTTTGTAACTGAGATGGTCTGAATTATACTCATTAGTGTCTCTGGTTAAAAACATAATATCCTGTGTGGATTATCCCACAGAAATCAATGGATACTATTTTTACAGCTCAGCCAAGCCAGTGTGACACTGGCCTTAGACCCAAATTGGGTACTTTATTTTATGTATCTCCTGGTATGTTTTATTTTTGCTTACATAGGCAAACCCCTAAGCGTTGTGACGAAGGGATTTGTGTACGCCCAAAACATTGTACACTGTAACACTGGTCAGTAAACCATTTTAGGTTATATACCTCAAGTTGTGTGTGTGACCTCTATTTCTTTTTATTTACCAATTTGACTTTAATTGAGTCTTTGCCTGGCTCATTGGGGTATTGCACCACATACTCACTTTACTCCTGGTGTGCATTTGAATTTTTCTTTTTTCGTATCATCCCTTTCCATAAGTCCCAGTCCCCCTCCCTGTACCTTATGGCTGACCCCTTTAAAAGTTGCATACAGCCAATCAGAGGGGGGGAATTTTGGACAGTGCTCCAGTGACATCACTAATGACATCACCAGCAAACAGCCAATCGGAAATCAGAAAGCAGTGCGCAGGTCCTGTCAGCGGCAGGAGGAAATAGCACTGTCCTACTGCACCCCCCTGATAAAATTGGCAGCTATGCACAGGAGAACCAATTGACTGTTGCACTGCATAATTAGTGGCTTTTTTCACACTAGTGTCTTACATTTGTTGCATTTTACACAAGTCAGTCCTACATCTGCACTCTTAAGGGAATCTGTCAGTGTGTTTTTTTTGTAGGAGTCATTCAGCTGTGTTTTACATCACTTCCTTTTTTACTTAGTAAAAATTGCATGAAGAGATTTGACATTTTCAGGGGATGCAATTTTTAAAATTGCTGGAAACAGACAGTCTTACACGGAAGGGAAACTGTAGTATGAAAAAGGTCTTAGTCAGCTGTAACTTCCTAACACTTATATCTGCAGGAAGTAAGTAATATATCTCTAATCCAATTGTATAAAAATGCATAATTTTTATACCTGCAAGTGGATAGACACAAAGCATTACATTATACAAGGTATATACATACATTTCTATTTTGGGCACATAAACGTAACCTGTAAATCTAGATAAACTCAATAAGAATTTACCATGTAGTTTTAAGGCATTAGTGAAGCATTTTTTTTCATCATTGTAGATGATTCCATTACATTTGCAGGCCTGTTTTAAAGGTCAGGTGCTACAGGCGGTACACAGGGCACTGTTTTGTAAGGGGGTGCTGTCAATCTCTGCTCACCCCCTTTCAGGGCTCTTGTTTAGGAGGCTGCCATTTCCGCTGTTGCTTTGGCAAAGACTAACTGATAAAAACCTGTGTATGGTGCATCTAAAATAAAAATTAAAAAAACACTCATTGAGAAAAGCAGAAATAAAAACGTGTTTTCTATTTAAAATAAAATTTTATTACTATGACACTCGTTTATTATTCTTTCTTTCCTTCATTCTTCTGTGTAATTACATTTAAACCACATAACCAAATCTTTTTGGTCTTGAAAAAAATATAATCTTTAAAAAAAAAAATACTTAATCCTAATTTGTATAATATAATTGCTATTGCCCAAAGAAATCTAAATTTGGCTGCAATAAAATTCCCACTTAAGTGAGAAAAAAAATGTATCGGCTGTCAGCTCTTCAGCATATAAAGGCACTTGTCAGTATGGGTTTGTGTTCAGCGTAGCCAAGGGATTTTGCTAAATCTGAATCTTAAAAAACCTTGGGTATTTGTCCATTTGTATAATAATAAACCTTTGTTTTTATTATCATTATTTTTCAAGTAAGTATATGCTGGTAATTTGTAAACCCTTCTTTTTGTTTAAAAGGGCAATGACTGACTAGGCAGGATTGCTTACTGTCATTTTTCAGGTAATATGTCAGAACAATTATGACAATAATGCAAATTTCAGGTGACATTTAAGTGATGGCAAAAGATAAATGAAGAAGAAAAATGCACAAAACAAAGAGCACAGTATTTGGGTGGCAGCACTTCGGAGAATAAAAACTTACAGAAATTCTTTGCATGCAGTCTGAAAAAAACATTTGTTCCTGTCTTTATGTTTTGGCTTTTGAAAAAAAAAAAAAAAAAAGATATTATGTTGCAATTTCCGGAAAAGTCACTCAACTAAAAATGCTACTTTTGACATGCACAACTGAGAAAAGACAGTAATCAGGAGTAATTGTGTTTAACTGGAACTGCGCATCTACTCTTTATAAAAACAGGCTGCCTTTCAGACTTCAGTAGTGTCAAACCTACAATTCCCAGGATCCCTCTAACAGGAATGCTGGGAGACGTGGCTCTGCAACTGCAGGAGTTGCCTTGTATCTCAACTTTATGATTCATACAGCTTCACTTTTATCATCCAAAGGATTCTAAAAAGTCTGACAAACAAGGGGCATGAATAAAAAAGAGAAATAATAGAAAAACTGGTAAAGCTTGGATTTTTTTCTAAATGTACATTTTTAATTATATATGAGAAAACTTTAAGCAGCTAATTTTCAGTAGAGTCCACAGGTAATTAACAGCTTCTTTTTCTATTTCATTTCACTGAAAGTTGATCAGAATTCCCATTAAGATGGAAATCAGAAAAACTAGTTGAAAGGTTGATCCTGTAGAAAGGTGGTGCTATCACTGCAGTACATCCTTCCAAGGTTATTATGGTACCCAAAGCTACTGCCAACTTCTAGACCTATCTCTTACTTAAAGGACCTTACAATGCTAGAATTTTCATGAAGTAGAAATTTAAAGAGGCATTAAAATCTTTGAAAAAAAAATATATAACTTAAAATAGTCTAAATACCCAGACCCAAATGGCATTTTAAAGGGACACTAAAGTCCCTTTATAAGATACCTGCACAATCAGTGATCTGGTGTGGGACATTGTCTCTTCTCCAATCACTCCAAAGGTCAAAAGGCAGTGGTCAGTGGCCGCAGTGCATGTGCAGTTGAAGCTAGCACAGGGAGTCATCCTCAGAAAGGGAAGTGATGTAATCCTGGCCTCTTAGACCTGCCTATTCTCTTCCTTTAACCAATCACTGCAGTCTGTTAATGGGTGACAGCAGAGGAAAGTGCTGGGAAGGGAATGTATGTAGAAATGAAGGAGCAGGCACAAGGGGAGAGCAGATTCACAGGATTGGGCAGGGGGATGGAGAGTGAGAACAGCTACACAGTATGGGACAGGGGAAGGGAGGATGTAGAAGCTACCAAGTATGAAGCTTGGAGGGGGAGCAGCTACACATTATGAGTATCAGTCAGAGGCATTCTCACACCTTCAGCGACAGGCATTCTGACACCTGCACTAGGATTCATTCACACACCTTTTTCAAAACCATTTGCACAGCAAACATAATAAGGTACACCTAGATAAACAAATGCATCCTCATTTTATAAAAATAAATAATTATGGTTATGATTTTAATTAGTCTTTATTCTGTACATCAGCAGCTTAGCTCTATTCTTAGTTCTAGTTCTATTATAATATTATAATTATATAATATTATAATTGAATCTTGAGTAAGGTTGGGCAGAGCTAAATGATGATTGACATTATAGGTCCTCCAATCATATCCCTGCTAGATAGTGATTTAAAGGAATTTGAAAGGAGGAACTTTAATGTCAGTCATCTTTTTAGCACCGCCCAACCTGACTTGAGATTGAAGTTAGGCACTGGAGCAGTAAAGATGCAGGGAGTTTGCTTCTTTGACTGCAGTCTTAGCTGAATGCTTTTAGCATCCAGCTAAGACAACTCACTGCTTCCTAAAAAAAAGTCTGTTAAGTGGGCCTGACAGGTCCACACTTTAAAATAAATTAGGCAGCTTTCCTTGAATTCTAAAGAAGTGTGCATTTTATTTTGAAAATAAACTGCAACATATTCTTTTTCTTTTAAAGTGACACTCTGGCCAAAATTGAAAATAATGCATATGCTAATTTATACTAATTACTAACTTTGAGTAAATGTGGTTTGTTTGTTTTTCAATTTTGGACAAAAAAGTACACTTTGTTACCTGTAAAGAAGTACTGTCCAGCACTTCCTTGCTGCTGACTCCATCTTATTTCTGTGCCAGCGACTCTACGGTGTCCGATTCAGGCAGTCCACCTTCACCCAATGAAGGGTTGCAGCACAGCTGCCTGTGCGTGGTTCTTCATTTCCATTACTGGAACAGCTGGTGCAACATCAGTTAAAGCAGGGGTCTGCAACCTATGGCTCTTGAGCCAGATGTGGCTCTTTTGATGGCTGCATCTGGCTCTTTGACTGTAACAAGTGGTGCTCACATGCAGGCACCAGTCGTTACAGTCTTCTGGCTAATCGCCAGCAAGCGCTGTAGAGACAAAATTCTCTCAGCAATTTGGCTAGCAATCTGTAGCCGTTGAAGTCACTGCGCTTCTGGGTCGCTAGCAAATCTGGAGCCGCTGATGTCACCACGCTTCCTGGTTGCTAGCCAATCCAGAGTCGCTGATGTCACCGGTTCCGGATTCAAAAGGGCTGAGCAGAGCCGCACTATATGGCTCTCTCAGCCGAAAAGGTTGCAGACCCCTGAGTTTAAGTAATGAGAGTCTGATTTTAAATGAAAACAAATGTAACATTCTCATAAATGCAGAAAAAGAAAAAGTTTTTCTTCTTGCATCATGCTAATTGTCCATCTATAACTTTCAACAGCTCAGTGGATATTGGGGAGTGCTGGCAGGTTCATGGCATACAGCTCTCTCTCTCTCTCTCTCTATATTATATATATATATATATATATGTATACTGTCATTTTCCAAGCAGATTTTTTTCTATCTAGAAATAAATGTTTTCCAGCTGTCTAGACTCAGGGAGAGTGCATCTATTATCAAACTGTTTGCTTAGCAACTCTTTAATCATTACTAGATTTGATCCTTTCACCTCCCTGCTCTCTCTCTAGTCCTGCCCAAAATAATTTGTAGGTTGTAAATTTTCTACAGTAGTGGATCTAGTTGTATTAGCAGGTCCTTGAGTCTAGTTTAAACTGCATGCTACACATACAGTATAAGTCTGTTACACTGTCTGCATAAAAGAGCAATGACTTGTAGGAGAAAAATTTAGAAAAATTGTTAAAAAAAAACATACAAATAAAAAAAATGAGATTTTTTTTTTTTTCATTTTTCTTCATTATCCGTAAAGGATTTGGAATGGGAAATGCAGCCTAAAATATATAAAAACGTATCTGTGTTTTATGGGTGTGTTTCAAATAATCATTTATTGAGTCCGACAGGATTTTCCCTGTCCCTTGAGAAATAATGGTTTGTGCCAGGTCAGTTGTGGGGGACAGTTTTCAGCTAAATTAAATTAAAAAAGAAGCTGGTAAATACTCGCATATCACAATCTGAAAGTTATGCTGCTAAAAATGGCAGTATCAAAAATTTGGTGTGCCAAATCTGTACTACTGTAAACATTTCTATCCTGTAACAAATATATCCTAAGGCCGGGTTTTTTTTGGTGAGAAAATGCAGAAAATAAATTGAAAATAATGACTAACACCTGTTCAATGACACACTAATGTTTCATAGAGAAGAATATGCACTAGGACGCTTCTGGCTGCATATTTTCAACTGCGTAAAATGTAATGTGAAAACTGTTACAGGATTAGTAGCAAGAGGAATATAACAACAGCGGTCACTTGTTAGGAAAAAGTGCCGAGATAGTGAGGAGGCAATGCGAAGTTGCACCTGCCCATGCTTTTTCTTAAAACGCATAGGAAAATTCACCAGTGTGATTGCACCAGCGCTTTTGCGCCAGGTGCTTTTAAAAAAAAAAAAAAAAAAAGCCAGAGAAAAATTTGCCAGTGTGAACCCAGACTTAAAAATATATATTTTTTTCATATTAACTATGAAGGGTGCAGCAGCACTACACAGGGTCCTAGGAACCACAGAAGCCCTAAGCAGATACAATAATATTGTATCTTTCACTGCAGTAGTAAGAAAAACACCATTAAGCGGCTATTACACAATCACACATGGGAAGATATGGCAAAATAATATGGGTGAACAAGCAAGTAGAATTAATACAATAGTGACAATTATAGGCAGGGCTGGTTCTACCTATGGGCAATGTGGGCGACGGCCCAGGGCGCAATCTATCTGAGGGGCACTGTCGCCCACATCGTCCATCTCTAAACTTGACCTTTTCCCCCCCCGCGCGCCCCCCTGCCCCGCGACACCCCTTCCCCCACACCCCCCACTCACCTCCAACAGCGTTCCAGCGACACACCTCCTCTGATGAGGTAAGTTGAATGCGACGGCTCTCCTTACTGCTTCGGGTCTTGTCGGCTGTATTCTGCAGCTGCCAGCAAGACCCAAACATCTAAGGAGGACCATCGCATTCAGCTTACCTCATTAGAGGTGCGTCGCTGGAACGCTGTTGGAGGTAAGTGGAGGGCACTGGGCAAGGGGGGGCGGCACTGGGCGGGGAGGGGCGTCGCGGGGCAGGGGGTGTCGCAGGGGGGGGGTGTTCATGGATACATATTACTCCTGAATCCATGGGGCTCTATACCGCTAAGAACCAATATATTCTGCAACACTATGAGCCTCATTGACTAAAGGGTGAATTCACCTGTCGAATTCATGTCACTACAATACGAGTCACATTGCTAAAATAGACACAAATTTACTTCGCACTATTGATTAAGTGTAGAATACACTTGTCGAACAGGCGGATAAGCGGCGATTGCTGTCAAATGCGTAGTGTGGCTTAGCCAGATAGAAGTAGGATGAAAATTCAGGCAGAGTGAGGTGAATTTGACAAGTGAAGGGCAGTGACATCAGCCTTATTATATCCCACTAACTGTATTCTGTGAATATTCTATTTCTATGTCACCTTGTCCCTAGGACATAATTGCAGTCACCATTGTCCCTTTTGAATGAATAGTCGCCTTACAGAACACTAGAGTCCTGCCATCAACCCCCCAATCTGCCAGTCTGAAGTAATGAAGTCAAAGAAGTGAAGTCAGAACAGCTCAGCTAGTTGCATTCACTCCTTCACACCACTCCACAACTTATTCAATAGTAGAAATACTCGTGCACTCGCAAAGTGATGCAAAACGCAATTCATGTAGACGTTCGAATTGGTCATGTATTCGCCACTTCACAGACTTTTCCCAGTAAAGTGAACATGGGGGAGTGGAGAATAGTTGCAAATTCACAGCCCTACACAACTAATCCGACTTTAGTCATTGAGGCTCTATATAATAATGTCTTAATCTGCTAAACAAATTTACCAAAGGGCAAAAAGCTCATTTCAATCTTTCTTTTAAAATTTAAATTGCTTCTGTGTGACGTCATGGGGAGCAATCAA
>WMED01010032.1:0-15982 GCA_019650415.1 Pipa parva | reverse complement strand
CACCCTCCCCTTGACATACATTTGGGATTGAGCGGCTGTTTGGTTTGATTTTGTTTTTGACAGGGAAGATGACAGAGAGAAACACTGTACAAGGGTACATTTTTTAAATACATATATATTTACAAAAAACATTTATTTTATTTAGTACCTAAATTAGTATTAGTGTTTTGAAGTGACAGGTGCACTCTTAGCTTGTTCCCTAGTTTAAATGATACTTTGTTGCTTTGGAGATGCTCTGTGACTGGTTTAGCATCTCTGCAGCAGCAAGTTATAACAAATCATGGCAGAGATTACATGTTTACATTTTAAATATTAATACAAGGTTTAGGTTGACATCACTTGGTTGTCCATTGCTTTATGGGTTGTGTAACATTCATGCTGCTAACAGGCACTATATACATGAAAACTTATCAAAAGAACAAAATAGATTGTAGTGGGTGCCAACAACTGTTTTCAGTTCAGTACATGGGTACTTTACTCTGACTTTCAATTATATTAAATCCTATATAATCACTTTCCTTATAACAAATCCTCTTTAACACCTATAAAGCTCTGGTCCCAAGTGTGTGCTGATGTATTTTTTCTGAACAAAAAAAAAATCAAGGAGTGGTAATTTAAAAACGGAGCTTCTTTGCACAGGGAATGCTTGATATTATTAAATTGCCACTGGGGGATTTAAATAACAGAGCTAGAGTATTGGATCTCACTGTGATCATCTGGAAACTCCAAGTCAATCAGATCAGTTGGCAGACTGCAAAGCAATCACGTTTACAGAATAAATATATAACTTCGACATAGAAATCTAGCTGCATACAAAGAAAATGACTTAAACAGAAATGCTCTTCACGGTTATGTCTATTAACAGCTTATTTATCCTTTCATCAAGTTACCTATAGATATGAATGGTAAATAAATATATATATAGTTGTACTTATTTTCATGCTCGGACATTATACATTATTTTTAAAATTACCATATTGCAACATCTTCGATTGGCACATCTGTTCCCTGTCATTATTTTGCTTCTATGTTATCTATTAATATCTGAATTAAAATGTGTGCATTAATGGGCATATCTGAAAAAAAAAATACTTTTTTCACATTTCAAATGAGTCTTGTGGGCCCCTTAAGTCAAAGTGTTTTGCTGGGGTAGCAAATTGTCAGTAAAACCTTTGCATTAAATCTCTGAAATGTTTTGGCAGGCATCCAAGGTACGTGTTACTCCATTATAATTCCGAGGAAATACTTTCAGAGAGTAATTGATACATTTAACTTGAACTTTTGGCCAATTTTACCTGAATATATAATACAGTAAAGTCACTTTTATTTTATGACATTTTTGTTCAATTTTATTAAACAGTGCATGGGTCATATTTAGTGATTCAAGGTGGACTGGGGATACATTATGTTGCCATTAATCTGTCTTTGGTAGACATAAGACATTTGTTAGTCTATTGTTTCAATTCTTTTAGAAGCTACAATGTTCTATGTTTCCAACTCTAGAGAAAGATTTCACCCTAAATAATATTCAAAAATACATTTTAAGATTGACTTTAGTATTTTTATACATATACTTAAATGCTGATGATTATTTGGGCATAATGTCCACATCCATATGAAAATTAAGGTATATTACATTATAACAAATATAATCAAATATAAAAACTATTTTATTTACAAACACTGTGTATAATAGTCTGAATTGAATTTAGATGTATTGCTCAGTTAAAGGACATTTGACTGGGGGATTGTACAAAAATAATAGTCATGCAGTTATATTAGCTTGACTTGTTGGTACAGTGCCATTTGGGGTAGTTTGAGATGCATATAATAGCTAGGGGGTATTTATCAATGCCTTTTCAACCTTTTTGCACATGTTCATGAAAAGCTTTTTCTTTTTTGGGCAAATATCTCCCATAGAGAATAATGGGTTTTCGCCACCATCAATATGGTGAATAATTTTTGTGTGTATAATTTTATTTATAATGTTCCACAAATTTATGCAATACAAAAATAATACAGACATGGGAAAAGTGCATTATACAATACAAGTATCATATCAGAAGGGTACAGTTTTCAATTGCCAGGTTTTGCTTGATACCAGAGGTTGGAGGTCCCTGCCCTATAGAGCTTACAATCTAAATGGGAAGAAGACTTGCATACACAGATAGAAGGGTAATAAGAGCTGAAACAATGTGATGAAACAATGGTCAATAAATACAAATACTAAACATAAATAATTATGGAAAAAATAAAATATATACATAAAAATCAGTACTAGTGCTCCATAAGGAAGGACTTATTTTTTATTTTAGTTTGTTTTTCAAAAGTGCAGAGGGATGTTCCTGGTGAAGATAAAGGAGTAAAGGATTCCAGATGTGGGGGGCAGAAAGAGAATAGGGTTTAAGATGAGAAAAGGACAGTATTGGTTTGTGGCATGTAAAGCTAGCTGCTTTGGGAGGAGCACAGTTGATGTTGAGGAATGTTCAGGCATACGAATGAAGAAATGTAGGAAAGGGGCAATGAAGGGAAGTGCCTTAAATGTCAGAAGGAGAATACTGTAAATGATACATTTGCTTATGGGGAGCCAAGGAGTAGAGAGAGATTGGGAGAAAGGCTGTCCCTTCTGGTGAGAGAGGGAGAAAATTCTTTTGATGACAAAATTTGTCCCAAGGAGCTTACTAAATAAAGATATTCTGGTGACTTTTTTTCAGTGTGACTTTTCGACACAACTTTTCACTGGTGGCTTTTTTTTGATGCGACATTAATAAATATCTATAATGCAACATAGATATCATTCTGAAGATTTCTGTTATGTAATGTTTTGTTCAATTCTTTGAATTTATATGAAAATTCTTACCTGTATAGAGATTATCAAAATATCCCATCCTACATTGCCCCTAATAACATATAATTTTATATTCACTGATCACATTATGGAGGTTATTGACTAAAGTGAGAATTCGACTGTTAAATTCCCAAACAGTAGATTAATATAGAAAATCCATGACCACAACAATTTTAAAGTGGGGACCGTGACAATCTTATCAATAATTTTGACCTTATTCAATATTGTGATATTGAATAATAATTTATACAAAATAAATGAGTTTACCGCAATATCAAAAATTTGATATCGCGATATCAATTTTTCCCCAGTATCGCAATATTGAAAATTCAATTGAAACTTTTCAATCTGTTTTTTCTATGGAAAATTCATAATATCAATAATTTTGATGGAAAAATTCAATATCGCGATATTGAATTTCCAATATCATGATATCAAATTTTCAATTTTGAATTTTCACTAATTTTCAAAAAAAAATTTTGATTACATTTTTTGGTTGAAAGGTCAAAAATGGCCTTTTCGACTTTAATTTTGCCCTATGAGAAAAAATGGAATTTTCCATATAACATACAGAAGACATACAGGTTGTTAATTAAAGATATGCAGAAAATAACACAAGTTATACATTCTGCGCAACCCTCAGTATATTTCTTACATCATTATTCTGAAGATCAGTGTTTTGGGATATTTTGCTGTGTCCCTATTTTAAGACCAAGATGCGAGTATGTGTATGTTGTAATCTTTCTAGCATTGTACAAGAGCAGCAGTGCCCCATTTCTCAAATGACAAGATATGAATGTTAGATAAGATGTGTCTACTCTGCTGAACATGTAAGTAGATAAATAGGGCTCTTTGTGCATAATAAGACAATCCCTGTGTTTTATAGCGTACTCTGAGAAAATTAAGTAAATGTAAACACTATTGAAAACATTGTAAATTTACATTGCGCAAAAGGACATTTTTTTAATTAAAGCAAAGTAAATGCTTAAATATAATCAGAAGCAATTATTTTATTTTAATGATTTGTATTATGTCAGAATAGATAACAATTCCAGTTACTTCACCATATTAATCAGGGGTAAGAATACGTATCTCTTACAAGAATATAAAATTCTCATCCTTCAACAAAAAACACAATGTCAAAATATTTGTCGCTGCAAACGAGCAGAAATGCATCAAGTGACATTGAATAGGAAAGCATTCTATTTTAAGATAAATAGAATGTGTTGAAAGCATATTAGTCTTTATTACCATCTAAACACCGTGACTAAGCTAAACTTACAACCAGAAGCAAGACAATGAAATATCATTTGCGTTACTGGGTTAATTATGTTACTTTGCAAATACATCTCTGTATCATTTATAAAGCCTTTGCATTTATTTTCTCTCCCTCTTTCCACCTCATAAACTCCCAATGTTTCATTTGCAAAGTCGACTTTCTTCTCTGCTAATATTAGTTCAATTTATTGAGAGCCATTTGCTTTGCTTATGTTATTTATTAGGAAAACCAATTACCTCTTATCAAATTACTCCTAAGCTGAAAGGATTCTGGAATTGTAGTGTTGAAATAAGATTTGCTTTGAGACTATAAACGTGCATGTGGGCTTTACATTGTCTAGTGATTTCCTAATATCTTTTTTTTTTGTTGTTGTTTCGTCTTTTAAATTATTTTGAAATGGAACTGATTATTCATGCAATAGTTGGATAACTGAGAAGCGAAGACTAAATTGTTTGATCAATTTCAATTTTGCTTTAATGTTACTTTGATAGACAATATTGATATCTGATTTGCGCGCTGACTGTTTAAAACAACCAGTTTAAAACAGACGAAATTTATTAAAGTCTTTTTGAGTTTTATCGCATGAGTTTTTCGATTGAATTTTTCGATAGAAAGGTTAGCCATACTTTACATTATTAGTATGGCTACTTTTTTTTAATTGAAAAATCGAGATTGAAAAACTTGATAAAAAAACTTGCGTGATAATATCGCGGGAACAATGCAAGATCTCGCGCAATAAACTCGTAAAGACAGACAGCGGTCTTTCCGACTTTAATAACCCAAAGGTTGTTATGTGTGAAAGTCTGACTTGTTGCATAAAGGTGTGAATTCACCAGCTAAAGACAGTCACAATAGACTGCTACTGTTGTGGTCACAACTTTATTATGGGAATATCATCGCAGTCATGGATTTGCTATGGGAATCTGCTGTTTGAGAATTCGACAGTTGAATTCTCACATTAGCCAATAACCCTCTAATTGGTATTAAAAATATTACATGTATGCATACGTTGGTATAAATGACAGGCAGTTCTGCTGAATAATAACCAAGCATCTGGCCAGATTAAGCTCCCATCCACCAGTTTTTAAATGACTGCTGCCTATTGTTTGTGTATGCCAAAGTAAGTTTACAGGGCTGGGTTCTAACTGTAAATGCTAATAGTTAATTTTTTGATATACAATTCATTTATTTTACATGCCAATGAATCAAAATCATTCTGAGTAATCACATTCATTCAATGTTTTGTCAGCGAATTTTCATAAATGCTTTTTCGCTGCCTTGTTTAGTATTAAAAAATGAATCTGAATGAATGTCATTTTGCTAACGCAGCACATTTTTACACTGTGTGTGATCGCAACTGTTATAAGGGCGAAATTTATTAAATTTTTACCGCACGTGTGGAATTTTGATCGATTTACGATCGCATGTGCGGAATTTCTATCAATTTCCGTTCGTGCGGAAAAACAATCTGATCATGTGGAAAAATATTCTGTACGTGCGGAAAAAGTTCCGCACGTGCGATCGTAATATAAATTTCGCTTTTTATAAATTTCGCCCATATATTAGATTCCAATTGAAACTAATCTAGTCACATAAAACACACTGCGTTCCATATGCTCAAAGAAATAGCGCGGGTAGTGTTCTAGCGTAATATGATCTCAATGGAACACTAGTGTGAACACTTTTCTTCCATTAGCATTGTTCTCTATTGATTTTCTCTGGCATCTATTCTCAGCGTATTTTCCCCTGAGTTTATTTTTTAAATATGCTGCGCACAATACACTAGTGTGAACCTAGTCTTACCCGAAATCTCATAAAGGGATTATGTTCAGTCTTTTTAAATATGGCCTAATATTTAACACTTAAGGGAAAAAACATAAATCCAATATAGAATAAAAAATGTTCAAGAGTAATTCAATAAGATACTAAGAAGATAAACAGAATGAGAAATAGTCTTAGCCTGCATTGAGTTTTAAATGATTGGGTTAATCATACTTTGCAAAATAAACTCAACACGTAGGTCACAAGTTCACAAGGAATGAATCCCTGGGTATTTACCAAACCAAAATTAAATTACATTCTTAATTGTTTTCCAAATGCATTGTCCTAACTAATTAAATAGAAATGACTTCTAGAGTTGATAGTGTTAAGAATTATGAAGCTTTTAGACCTCCTTCGACCTCATTCCAAATTAGAAAGGAAGCCGACTATTCCTTCCTTTGATAACATACTAAAAGGCAAGTTTAATGATAACAAAACTAATGATAAAAACATGTTTTGAGATTAAATATAGAAGGTAGCCCCAAGCCGTTTTCGATTTAGCAGACCTCAAATAAATGTTATGAAATGTGTAAAAAAAAAAAAAAAAAGAAAAATGTCATTAAATTATTAAGACTCTGACACATCTGTTTTCTGTAACATTTTCCTTATGTAAATGAAATTGCAGTGCTAAAAATCTTAATAATAAATGAAGGGGGAGATTTTTATCAAATGGTGTTAATGTAAAAATAAACATTTTTCAAATATATTTCTTTCAATTTTGCCAGTGCCTTATTCACTTTGCGCCCCAGTTACATCTGTTTGTATTTTTTTTGCAAAATTTTTGTTTAAGAAAATCAGTGTTAAAGACCAAGTGCAATGTTTATATGAACATGTTTAAGACCCATTTAGGCAAAAATGAACACAAAAAAATAGAGGTAATTTCAGTTTTCTGAACAAGAAAGTTAACACTTCATATATTTATCCCTTTTTTATAACATTAAATACTGATTCTATAAAAAGTTACCAGTTACCATTCACGTTCTTTTTTACCAATAGGCATATTTTTAAAGGAACATAGCTGGTCATTTTTAGAAAACTTTTTACCTTAATGATTGTAATAACAGTGCAGGATAGAATTCACCCAAAATGCTTTTTGCATATGATGCACACATAAGGGAGTGCATAAAATGCATCTTCTATGTTATTTTAAGGTTTTATCTTTTTTAATACAGTTATTTCTAGTTATTGATCTTTATTTGACTGCTAAGTGACTTTGTTAATGAAAAATGACAATCATGCCATAGTTTGTGTGCAGTAGGTTGCTCTCATTGGCATTAGAGCAGGGGTCGGCAATCTTCGCAGAGGAGGGAGCCATTTCTCTCCCTCCTCCACTTTTGCAAATTGCTCCGGGAGCCACAAAGGGGGAGGAGCGTGTATGGTCCCGATCACAAGACATGACCTTTGACGTCCCATCACAAGAGACGTCAAAGACCATGGGCAGGTGGGAGGGCAGCTAGCTCAGAGCCACACAACGGGGCCAAAGAGCCAAATGCGGCTCACGAGCCGTGGTTTGCCGACCGCTGCTTTAGAGTATGTATACTGCAATTATGGCAATTCTGCTGGCAAAGTTAAACCACAATAATTATAATAAGAATGGAGGCAGGTTTGGGATTTCTAGATTTCAATAATTTTCTTTTAAAACAGATGCACATACTTTTAAATGCTTGTGCACGAGTACATTGTGTACTGCTGATAGATCAGGATTCCTCTCATGATCCTTGTCCCAGTATCATGAGATGAATGCAGTACCACTCTTCCTCACTTCTTGGGTATGTATATAATGTGAATGCATCATAGGCCCCATACCCTGATTATTTTGGTGACATTTTCTTAAAGCGCAGGCGCAGAATGATTTTTTTTTTTATCTGCACCTGAACTTTAAGAAAATGTCATGATAAATTTAAAACATGGTAAATAACTCAACAGTAATTGTTTTACGGAATGCTTGCCACCACAATATAAACCAAACAGTTGACTGCCAAGCTGCCTTTCCTTAACCATTTAAGGTTGGGGCCAGTATTAGCTAGACAGCCCATCAACACCAATCATGGGCCTATGCCAAAGTAGTGCCCATTGAGAATGACATACTTCACTTCACCTGAGGGTCTAAGCAGCATGCAAGCTTTCCTGAAATCAACCACAACAACTGCAACAAACCATGATAAGAAAATCTCAAACACCAATTCTGCAAGTACACAATTATTCGTTGAAACAAACAGGGTGGGTTGGTGACAAATTGCTCCTCAGTGTTTGATGAAAGGTGCCACGATCCCCACTTACTTCCTGTTAGCAGCTCCCACCCCTGAGCTCTGGTTTGTATGCCACCAGTTAATTACCACCTCCCCTGACCCTGCAGTTATGGCAGGGTTGCTATTCAGGAAAGTTATTAAACCCCTATTTGTGTTACAGAAGATTGTTGCTATTTTCTACACTTGAACCTTTAAAACATTTTCCTGCCTGTGCTTATATGTGAATAAACTGTTTCATAAAGTTAATGTTCAAGGAGGAGTCATCAAAGGAGTGAATAGAAAAAGGAAAAGCGAGAGAAATAAACATAGCATTTTGACGTGTCTCAGGAAAGTGTAATCCCAGGCCAAGGGAATTAACGGTTGTTACTTAACAAAAAGGTAATCCAGTCCATCCAATTTTCTACCTACACATTAATCACTAGAAAACTAAACCAATAGCACTAAACCTTTAAATATATACGAGGGTTATTTATCAAGCTTTTTTCTGATTTTTAAAGATCGAAAATAATATTTGTGATATAGAAAAAATGCATAAAAAAATGATTTCTTACATGGCAAAAAGAGTATTTTTAAATCGCTAATACCAACATAATAAAATAAAGACTGTTCCTCCAGCAATAGGCCTTTACTTTTCGACTTTGATAAATAACCCCCATTATATACTCATAGAGAAATATTGGCATATGGTCTATATTTTCTCATTCTAAGGGTTCAAGGGCTCAAATGAAATAATACAACACAGAAAACATAGACAGAATGTCGAGTCGTGCATTTAAAAATGAACTTCAATAACTTCAAACTTAATACTCCTATAAGTGCAGTAGTTTTCTTGCACATAGAGATGTGCCATATCATTCAGCTACACTTTATAAATAAATGTTCTCCCAGGATGTATTGGATGGAGTAGGAAACATTAAATACACTTTAGTATTTTCATTGATTTGAACAAAAAAAATGTTAAAGTGACACTAGTCAAAGGGCATATAAAAGCCACAACTTTCAAAAATTTAATAAAATCGGAAACATCACGTTCAGTCTTTCCGAGTTTATCACGCGAGATCTGCGTTGTTCCTGCAAAATTACCATGTGAGTTTTTCGATTGAATTTTTCAATGGAAAGGTAGCTATATTTTACATTAGTTTCCAAGTTTAACGCTCGAGATCTCGCGTTGTTCCCACAAGATTACCACGTGAGTTTTTCTATCTCAGTTTTTCAATAAAAAGGTAGCCATACTACTAATATAAAGTATGGCTACCTTTCCATTGAAAAATTTGCACAGTAATCTTGTCGGAACAACATGAGATCTTGAGCGAGAGTGGTCTTTCCTACTTTAATAAATTTTGCCCTGAACCTTTTTTTTTTTTTTTACCATTTCCAGTATGATAAATCAGAAGAGACACCACTTGGAATCCCTTTGTATTTATGTATGTATAACTTTATTTATAAAGCACCACAAATTTACGCAGAGCTGTACAATTCAGCGATACTAGTACAATAGAGACATGGGAAAAGTGCATTAAACAATACAAGTAAAATATCACAAGGATACATCAAATTAAGTGCTAGGTTATGATTGACACAAGAGGTTGGAGGTCCCTGCCCCATGGAGCTTACAATCTAAGTGATTGTTATTCATTGATGATATTGATCCTTCCATTTGTCAGACGTTATTGCTTATAGAAGTTACTCTTAACGTAGGGTTTTTAAATCATTTGCAACCATAAAACAGATTCTTGTATATAAGAGTTACTGTTATAACTTTACCTTGGAGTTTTCTTTCGGGCTTCCATTTTACTTAAGCCTTTGCATCGTCCTTCTCCAAAACATTTTTGTAGAGTAGATATTTTTATTTGACTAAAAATATGAATATGTTTTGCTATTTTTGTTTTCAGTTATTGTTTCCAAGCATTTATGCAATGTTAGTGCAATTACATGTAATGTGCTTTCTAATAATGAGAATTTCTTCTGTTTAGTGTAACTTAAATAACTCTATTTTGTATTTTCTAGTGTTTTTACAGGCTTTGTATTGTCTACATCCATTGATCTCTGTTTATTTAAATATGGATTGCTAGCTTTAATAGCGAATTGACTAGGGGTCAGGAATTTTTTTTATTATTTGTAGTGAATATATTTATTTTGTCTTGTAGTTAGCTTCTAGTGCTGGATCATTTTTTAAAATGCCCCAATGTACATTTAGAATGTTTTTATTTACTGTTTATCTCTATAAAATTGAATGAAAGAGCATTCACATGGCTGTTTGTTCTGAATCTCCACAATATTATTTTCTTTTTTGTTTCGTTCAATGAATTGTGACCCAGGTATTTTATGTTCTTCTCTAGTAGCTTTTGCTATTTCTTTTCCTGCATTACCCCCTCTCATGAAAATCACTTAACATTTCCTCTGCTTGCATTCTAAATACTTCATCCTCTGAATAGTTCCTTTTTGTCGTTTTAAATTGGTTAGTCAATGATTCTTTGGGCAGCAATATCATTATCCTCAATATTTATATTTAGCTTCCATAAATTCAGGTTTTTAACTTGGTATAGTCCAAAGGTAACATTTTGCTTCCATTTAGGAATAGGAAGACATAACTAGGGGCAAATTTGGTGCCCATTGTAGTGCTTCAAAATTGTAAAAAATCTTTCCCTTTGAACAAAAAGTAATTACAAGATCTAGAGCCTTTATTTTACAACCTTCTTGCCTTCTTAATAGATAATCCTGATACAGCAATTTGATTAAATATAACCATTTCTTATTGCGTTAGATTGCATATTGACTGCCCAGACTCGTCTACCTTTTAATAAACTCATTCTTTTAACCATTTGGATTTCAGTTAAAAACTGGATGTGCCAAAAGCTGAATTAGATGGACTTGTGTCTTTTATTCATCCTTCTAAACGATGTTACTATGTAAAGGAATCTGGATGCACTATATGGCACTTTTATAATCTATTGATAATCGGATGGACAAGAGGCACTCTCCAGGACTTATATATATTTTTTTTGTTTTAGAAGTTTGTGATTTCAAATCTCCTGTTATATTGTATCCAGGCTTACTGTGTTCTATTATTTCATATTAGCTCAGTGGTTCTCAACCTCCCTTGGTGCACGACCCCCGAGATGATGTCATCACGCTGGCATGCGCTTAGTGACATCATTGCATTGCGCATCACATCTTGATGTTCGGGCACAATGTCATAGCATACACATGTCACGTGGTGACATTTGGGTGCGACTTCACCATACAGGCACCCCTATATAAATGGACCTGCGCACACTACCATAGGTAGAAAGGTAGAGGAGTAGCATGTTCAGTGACCCCTATGAGAGTGGCGTTTGACCCCCAGGTTGAGAACTGCTATATTAGCTGGACCTGAACCCTAAATATAAGAAAATGGTTATAGGTCATATACAAACCTTGTGTTTGTGATTGGGTCTACTAAAGTTTTATGTGTTATTCTGTGGTTCAGAAACTCTTCAGTTTTTTATCTATCACTTGCGGGTTAAAATTATACTTCTGAATTCCTATTATAATAATAGTGATCATATTCAAGCCCAAAATGGTTGGATCAGAGGGATATGTGACAAATGTTCCAACTGGATAGTTTTTGCAACAGGAAAGAATGTGTAATTGAAAAAGAATATAAAAGGAGCTTGCTTTGTAACACACTTCTCCAGTTACTTATGTAATTTACTGTGATTTGTCTTAACATGGAATATTAAGCCTAAGGGTGAAATTTAATGAAATCAAAAATATTGATATTGCGATATTGATAATTTCGACATGATATCGAGATATCAAATAGTAATTTATACCAAATAAAAATTGCTTACCAAAATAGCAAAAATTCGATATAACGATATAAATTTTTTACCGATATTGCAATATCAATTATAACGGTATTGAATTTCTCTGATATTGTGATATTGATTTTTCTATATCAAAAATTCAATCAAAAGTTTTCAATTTATTTATTTCTATGGAAAATCCATATTATCAATAATTTCGATAGAAAAATTCATTATTGCAATATCAAAAAATTGATTCTGATGTTCTGATAATTTTCACATTTTTTAATTCACTTTTTTGGGTGGAAGGTTGAAAACGGCCTTTTCGACTTTAATAAATTTCACCAAATGTTAGCTTTAAGACTCTAGCCTAGGGCACAATTTATTAAACTCGGAAAGACTGCTTTTGGTCTTTCTGAGTTTACTGAGCGAGATCTCTCATTGTTTTCATGAAGTTTTTTTTTTTGAGGTTTTGAGATCGAGTTTTTCAATCTTGATTTTGCAAATTTTTCAATGGAAAGGTAGCCATACTACTAATGTAAAGTATGGCTACCTTACCATCAAAAAAAAAATGTGAAAAATCAAAAACACTCAATCTCAAAAAGTCAAAAAAATCTTGCAAGATCTCGCATGGTAAACTCTGAAAGACCAAGGGGGGAATTCAGCAAGCTCCGAAGTGAGGCGCATAGTGTTCACCTCACTTCGGAAAAACTGAAATGCGCATGCTGATGTCCTGCACGCGGACATCAGCATGCGCATTAAAGGGATTCCCCTCCTGGCGAGAGCACTCGAGTCTCCTCGCCGGGAGGGGAATCCCTTTAATGCACATGCTGATGTCCGCCTGCAGGACATCAGCATGCGCATTTCAGTTTTTCTGAAGTGAGGCGAACACTACGCGCCTCACTTCAGAGCTTGCTGAATTCCCCCCCAAGAGCGGTCTTTCTGAGTTTAATAAATTTTGCCCAGGCCTATAAAGGATTTTTTCAGCACAGTTGAAATGTATAGATATATAGCAAGTAAAAATATGGAACCTTTATTTTTTTTTTACTATTAATGTCTGTTTAAAGTTATAGAACAAACCTTAAAAAAGTATATATCTGAAACTAAAAGAAATAAAGCAATTGACTGCACATAGTGTACTGCAGCTTTATAGCTTTGTTGTTTTTTTAACAATATTTATTTCAATATAACAAAACAGCTATTATAGCAACATGTAGTACCTTAAAAGAACATTACCACTCCAGGAGATAATTATTCATTTAGCGCAAATCTTTTTTTAAAATGGTTAGCATTTGTAAGATGATTAAAGCAGTATCAAGAGGTGCACTGCAGCATATTTAAATTGAGTTGAATTTATAGTTCTCTTAATAATTAGATCTTTTAAGTCCCATTTTAAAAATAAACCCCATGATAAATTCAGTTTTCCAAGAAAGCCAAGTTTAAAAAAAAATGATGGTAAAAGTCAAAATCACCCCAGAGGGAATGTACAACTGCTGAATACCTCTGTGATTAAATCAAAAATAAAGTAGAAACTGAGGGGCTAATTCCCCAAAGAGTGAACTTACCCTGCGATTGTTCACTTCAGTTCACATATCCTGTTATGCACTCGCGTAGAGCCTCGCAAGCTTTGCCATGACTGGAATCCCTTTAAAGCGTTCACTGATGTCCGCATGCAGGACATCAACGAGCTCATAACAGGATATGCATACTGAAGCATACGATCGCAGGGTAAGATAACTCTTTGGTGAATTACCCCCTTGAATCTCTTTCTTTCGAAAACCACAGTGAAGGTAAATTCATCCATTTGATTGAAAAAGTAACTGCCCAATTTCTTTGCACAAGGGAGAACTGCAAAACATGACCTGTTGGGGTAAAGAATGACCACAAGAGAGAAACCCTTTTCTACAAGAAATATGTTAGAAGCATTAATGACAGTGCAAAGTGAAACCTCTGTGGTATGTGCAGGATTTGAACACAAAGGGTGACGTTTATTAAAGTTGAAAAGGCTATTTTTGATCTTTCAACTGAAAAATTTGATAAAAGAGATTTTAAAATGATCGAAAATTGTGAATTTTCGATATCAAGATATAAGAAATTTGATATGGAAGTTTTCCATCGAAATTATCGACATTATGGACTGTCCATAGAAATAAACAGATTAAAAAGTTTTTCAATATTGCAGTAAACTAATTTTGTTTTTGTATTAATTACTATTCAGTATCGTGATATCACATCAAAATTATCGATATCGCAATATTGATATTTTCAATTTTATAAAATTTTGCCCCAAAACAGCTAACCTGGGAAGCATATAAATGATGAATAATCTATGTAAAAGATTTAGGGGGTTACTGACTAAAGAGAGAATTCGACTGTTGAATTCTCAAACAGTGGATTCCCATAGCAAATTCACAACTGTGACAATTTTCCCATTGTAAAGTCGCAACTGTGACAATTTGAAACTGGCGACTGTGATAATATTTCCATAGTAAAGTTGCAACTGCAACAATATTCTCATTATAAAGACACAACTGCGACTGTCTGTAGATGGTGATTTCATGCCTATACACAAAAATTCATACTTTAGCCCAGTGTTTTTCAACCTTTTCTCTTCAGGGGAACCCTTTGGTGTTGTCAGATTTCTGGCGGAGCCCCTACAGAAATTTTTTTGGAATGGAAACAGAAATAGTATAACCGCATAGTGCGCATGCATTACAATGTAGTGCATGCGCACTATGTGGTTATACTATTTATTAGAAGGAGAAAGTTTGATGAAACTGATGTCGGTATTGTCTGACAGTGATCAGGACCATATCCCGGCTAACCTGCACGCAGTATGTACACTACATGCTGCGTGCAGGTAGGCAGGTTAATCGGGATATGGTCCCCATCGCTGACCTCAGTATTTCCTGACAGTAATTGGACTCTGTATGTAGTGTATGTCATGGAACCCCTGGCTTGTCCTTGAGTAACCCTTGGGTTTCGTGAAACCCCTGGCTTGTCCTTGAGGAACCCTTGGGTTCCACGGAACCCCAGTTGAAAATCACTGCTTTAGCCAATAAACCCCTTAAACTGAAGAGGGATTTTGTAGACTGGTGGATCTGGTGCAGAAATGTTCTATTTTTGAAAATTGTGAACTTTTTTTGGTTATTGGCATAGCCAAAATGTTGACAATGAGCCATGCAACTATACAATATTGTGGTGATTTAAAGCATTGCCTGGAGGAGGTATTGGTAATATATACCAGTATTAGTAATATATATTGTAATAGGGTAGTGTATGATGGGATGTATTTTGTCTTGATTATGTGAACATTGAGGCTAGAATCCAGTTCAGAGTTTACAAGTGGCTCCAGTAGCTGGCTAGATTCTAATTAATGGCAGCTGGAGAATTAGGGTGTGTGTAATGGAGAGAGCTACAGCCTGAATGAGAGGAAAATCAGTGTGTCTGAAAACAAAGGTTCTTGGATTATGGCAGATTGTCCCAACTCTCTCTAATCCCCACTCTCTCTATATATGGATATCCTGTATACTTATAATAACCAGATGAATTTTAAAAAGTAGCATTTAAAGGAACAGTTTAGGCAGCAAAAGTTATTTGCTGTCTGTTTGGAACTGTTAAATAAAAGTTAAATAAATGCATATATACATGTAACTATCTATCTATACATACATGTAACTATCTATCTATACATGTAATTATCTATCGATACATGTAACTATCTATCTATACATGTAGCTATCTATGTATCTATACATGTAACTATCTATCTATACATGTAACTATCTATCTATACTTGTAACTATCTATCAATACATGTAACTATCTATCTATACATATAACTATCTATCTATACATGTAACTATCTATCAATACATGTAACTATCTATCTATACTTGTAACTATCTATCTATACTTGTAACTATCTATCTATACTTGTAACTATCTATCTATACATGTAACTATCTATCTATCACTTAGATTGTAAGCTCCTTGG
>WMED01010031.1:0-15983 GCA_019650415.1 Pipa parva | reverse complement strand
CCTTAAATCACAATCTAGCAGGGATCTGATTGGAGAAGCTATAATGTCAATCATCATTTAACTCTGCCCAACACGACTTGAGATTCAAGTCGGGCATCAGAGCAGAAAAGAAGCAGGGAGTTTGCTTCTTTTACTACAGTGTTAGCTGTATGCTTTTAGCATTCAGCCAATACAACTCCCTGCTTCGTAAAAGTTTAAGTGGACCTGACAGGTTCAAGACATCCAAGACTGATAGCACATGATATTTTGAACCACACAACATTTCTGAGGTAGATGTTAAAGGAGAACTAAAGGTCAAATAAAAAAGGAGACATATTAATAAATACCTCCTAGTAAGCTGAATTGTTGCAGTAACAGCTTGAACTGTCATTTCATTGCACAGAGGCAGAGTTGATAGCACTTGCATGGGTACAGGAGACAGTGCGAAGCTCCACCCACTTATGCAAAAGAGTTTATATGTCATTGCGCTCATTGGGTTTCTTAGTTTTTGCTAGTGAGAGGAGCATTGTCATTGGGGGTGCATTGAGTGTGATGACATATATGCTCTTTTGGACCGTCGATTCAACTTTGGACCGTCATTTCACTCTAGCTCCTGTTTCCTCCTAAGTGCTGTCAAGTCTGCCCCCGTGCAGTGAAATGACAGCACAATTGAAGCTGTGACTGCAACATTTCAACTTACTAGAAGGTATTTATTAATATGTCTCCTTTTTTATTCGACCTTTAGTTCTCAGTTAACATTTACTTCACTCAAAACGTTCCATCGCTGCTGACTGCTCAAGTATCTAAGGTGTACTATTAGCCAGGGAGGAGTGATGCCCTTTTTATGATCCTTGCTATGTCCTCATCTTTTGTTTTTATAACCTAAATGCCTTGTGATAGAATTTGTATCTGCATGAACTCAGTAGGACAAAATTATAATATATATTATTATGATAGCTTCCCTTTGGCCATGATTGCTAATTGCTGATTGACTGGTATGGGTTAATAGAACTCAGAACTTGTTGATGAATTCTGTGACAAAGCACATATGTGTGAAACGCAAAAGAAGGCTATTTCCACTTTCATGCTTATGTTATTACAATCCAGGGATAAGTTAAAATGACAGACAAATAATTTCAAGAAAAGAAAGCCACAGTGACTGATGTAGCAAGCCCCACAAGAACAGGAGCCGTGTTATCCATGGTTAGTCTATTTAGATTCTTTTTGGAAGATACCCTGTTTTTAGACCACTGGACCAACTTTTTATTATAGTCTGCTAGTGACATTGAGTGCAGAAACCACACTTTCTCCCCTGACTTTGATAGCTGAAAATTACGAACCTGAAAGCAATTTCTGGCATGCAGTGACTTTGTCAGCAGTTATTGATATTTCTAAAGCCTGTTAAGGCTATGGGAGTTATTGGCTAAAGTGAGAATTCTACTGTTGAAAACTCAAACAGTGGATTCCCATAGCAAATCTGCAAATGTGATAATTTTAAAGTTGCAACCACGACAGTATTCCCATAACGAATTCACAACTGCAATAATAGCAGTCTATTGTGACTGTTTTTAGCTGGCAACTTTCCACCTTTACGCAACTATTTGGTCCATAAATTCAGTATCACTTTAAGCATCCAGTCACAAAGATTTCTTGTCTATCTGTAGCAGACTTGCAATCTGATCTGTGTGTGGCTCTTCAAAACATTGACTAATATAAGGTGTTTTAGGACAAATTTTTGTTTTTAGTAGTTGATGGGTAAATAGTTTATATCCCCTTTAAAATGAATTTGAATGTGAATTTGATTAATCTTATTGTGAATGAGCAGGATAAAATTTGCCAAATTATTTAATGTAATTCTGTGGTTTCATTCATGTACAGGGATTCTGCTGAATGTAAAAGAAAAGCCCGGAAAGAAGCAAATGAACATAAAATGATGCAGACGAGAAGAAGCATCTGCACAATTCAGAACAATGCAGGTATTAGGAGATGCTTTATGTTTGTAGTCTCATAAGTGACCATGTATATAATGTCTTATAGTAATTATAGCAGTTGTTTCAAATATAGGTTATCAGGAAAAATTAATTAATTTAAATATTCATTAAAGAGGCTTTCTAATATATAGTCAAATAGATTTGCTTTTAGTATTCTTCCCAGCTTTATATCTTTTTGCATCAAATTGTCCCTGTTTTTCACCTTAACTACTCTGAGCATATTTCATCTTCTGTTAGTGTACACGCTAGAGCTTTGCAGCTTATTTTCATTTTTACGCTTTCTCTAATGAAACATTTGGGTTTTTTGATATACCAGATATGAAATACAAATGGATAATAGTAGTTTTTATGCCTTTATGATCTGTAAGATATGTATGGTATTTGTTTTATGGAGTTCTAAAATAATTGGAAAATAGAAACATAACAAATACCATCCAACCTAGAAAAATCTTTCAATTTTAAAATGGCCAGAATTAATTAATTAATGCAATATAATTAGTGTGCTTCATTTTTTTTTTTTTTTGGAAATTGGTTGGTTATAATTCATACATAATATTTTGTATTAAACGGTAAAACAAACTGATATTTTTTATTACCTTAAATGAACGAAAAATCAACATTACTTTTTTCAGTGGCAGTTTATATCCCTTTGTGACATGGCGCTACTGATGTATGTAATAAGTATTATTAATTAATCATGATGACATGATCCTAAACAATCACTCTTGTTTCTTGCTAAAGGTCCATATTTTAATCCTCGTTCTCGACAGAGAATTCCTAGAGACCTGGCAATGTGTGTCACACCCAGTGGACAATTCTATTGTTCAATGTGCAATGCTGGAGCCAGCGAGGAGCTGGAGTTCCGACAGCACCTGGAGACAAAGCAGCACAAAAGCAAAGTGTCTGAACAGCGGTACCGCAGTGAGATGGAGAACTTGGGATACATGTAGTGAAATGGCCTATGTCAAATTATTGTTGTTTCATTTGTTGCTGTTTTAGTTTAGGTTTAAACCCTTTAACTTGTGAACATTGCACAGCTGGAAGAAAGCCTTGCAAATCAGATGGTGTTTCCTAGGCTTTATGGTAGTTGCAGATGCAGTATTGTGAAACTTTATTACTGGATCAGCCTTAAACATTTCTTTTTAGACTTTGGATAAACACCAGATGCTTCTAAAATGCTATTCTGAATATGTAGTTTAAAACAGGTCTATTTAAACACTGAAAGCTTTCCTTGACCACAATATTGGCAAAAAGCCTGTGGCCTGTCAGATTTCACTTATTTGTATTAGGGGTTGTATTGTCTTGTAAAATATGTGTGGGTATGAGAAAAGTTATCTATTTCAAATTTCTCTAACCTCATGCATCTATTTTTTCCAGCCTACTGACTCCTTAAAATATACTTTGCTTTAGATCGTTAAAATTATTATTTAATGTTACAACCATCTGGTATAGTTCTGATCTATGATTTACATAGTTAGTAGGGTCTAAAAAGACACTGGTGCATTAAGATTAGCCCATGTAAAGGAGAAAATGTCTGCACTGTTTTTGAAGAACTCGAGAGGTTTTGCAGGAAACAGTTTCTACGGAAGACTATTTCACAGCCCTTACATTCAAGATCCACTTCAGAGCTGGAATTTAAACCTTCTAAACCTTTTTTCTTCCATCCTCAGAGTGCACATGTATCTTTTACATTGTCCTGAAAGTAAATAGGCTTTCCCTAGGAGACCAGTTATATATTTATATAAGCTGAACACTTTATCGCCTTTTCTGAAAGCTGAGTTGGTATATTTTGGAAGTGTAAGATAATATCAATATTATCTTACAGAATATTGTATGCAGTTTTAACATTTCTTATGTGTTCAAAAGCATTTAGGTAAGGTACAAATCCTGTAATGCATTAGGTGCATTTTCCCATTATTATTAGAAAGCTTGCCTTATTCAAACAAGTTGGGATGTTAGAGAATAATGCATCAAACACAATGTAAATTGGATTGTACTCTTCTGTAGATATATATTTAGTTGCATTGATTTGTGGATAGTGCAATAGTTTACTCGTTAAAGATGATCACTCTTTCTGTAGCTGCTATAAACAGTGTGTTGTGCATTAATGAGCTGCCATTCCAAAGAATTCAAAGACCATTTAAAAGGTATATGAATATATTCTGACCACATATGCTCCAGTGGCATAGTTTACATGAATGATAGAAACTGTGGGCTAAAGAAGAGAAGAATAACAGATCAGAACATGCAGTTGCATGCATTGATATCATTAGATATTAAAAGCTCACAAAATCATCACTGTGTATCTCTGTAGAAATTATTGTATACAACCACTCATTTTAAATTGTGCGAAATGGACATTTAATGATTTACTGTGCAATGAATTGTACAAAGTCACATGTTTATAGTTTTCTTATGCTTGCACTTGATTCCTTTTCTGCCCAAGGAGCTACATAAGCTTCTTTAGTGGTTCAAGGAATAATATTAATGGGACTTGATGGCCAGTAAGGTTAGATGGGAAATTCCTTAGGTTGAATTTTGCCCAGATTTGTTTGATGAATTACATGAATGCTTTGTTTATTTTACTGCAAGTTTGTTTTGCATTTGCCAGTCTGGTTTAATACCAATTTAGATGTGTTTTTATCTACTTGCTAGTTTTTGGTTCAGTTACTTTTTAAAAACTGGCTGAATTTTTCAAATTTTAGAAAAATTCTATTATTAATCACTAGTGATTTGTTAATGGACCAGTTATTAGTTCTTTTAAATGCTTAAAATATGTGTATCATGTTGTTTATGCTTTAATTGAAATAGTTTTTAAATATTGCATACATTTTAGAAACCCTGCTTAATCAGGTGTTACTGTAACACTTACATTTCTCAGTTTATCATCCTCTGCTGAGTAGAATGTTCAGTACACCTGTCTGATTGAACAGACCCAATGTAAAATCAGAGGTGAGCAAACAGTCCTTGCAGGGAAAAAGGGGCTGCATTAACTGGTGTAAAAAAAATGTTATTAAAAAGAGATTACAATAGGAATGTATATGTGTATTATGAGTATGTATTATTTTATATTCTAACTAAACCTGAAAAAATATCAAAATTAACTTTAGCGTTCACATACAGTACATATATTATGACCCTTGGTCATAATGGGGATTTAGGGGGTAATTCAGGATAGTGCGAAGTGAGGTGCGGAGTCCTCACCTCACTTTGCACTGACTGATATGTGCTCGCTGATGTCCTGCACGTGGACATCGGCGAGCGCTTTAAAGGGATTCCAGTCTCAGCGAGGCAACTCTTTTGCTCTCGCCGAGACTGGAATCCCTTTAAAGCGCTCGCTGATGTCCGCATGCAGGACATCAGCAAGCGCATATCAGTCAGTACGAAGTGAGGCGAGGACTCCGCACTATCCTGAAGTACCTCCACAGTGTTCCTTTAAAAGTTAAAATAACTCTGCATTGCTTTGAAAAAAATAACATTCCAGGTAAAAATGGATGTCTGCTCTTTCCTTTTGTCTTGTATAATTACTACTTAGAAGCCCTAAAAAACATGATAATGCGGCTCCAAATGCAGAGTTTTGCAATTAAATTGACAAATGCTGCATTAGATTCTTAATAACTGCACTTGTTTTGCTGAACTGTATATATTTATATATTATATTGTGATAGATGAGAAAATAGTATGTTTAGGAATTATTTTACCACTCCAATATACATTTTATATCTTATGCACTTCAGTGCAGCATGCGTTTTAAAAGGGAATATAGTTTTTATGTTATATTTATTTATAGCATATGATAACAATGTATTTTTTTTTCTTCTAATCCATGTAGAAAGCAAATATCAGTAATTTGGCTCCTAAGAATTTAGACATAGCTAACAATTTAGACATTGTTTCTAACAATTCTATGACAAATCTGCATTGAAAATGCAGCTGCATACCTCTTTTACTGGGTTGTTCAGAGCAAAAAAGCAGTGGGGAAATTCAAAAAATCAGAAATGACTTTTTCTAAATATATAAATGACTTTTATTCATCTTAATACTTAAAAAAAAGGGGGCAACTGAGCCTTTTAACAATGCACAAAATAAAAGTGTAAGACTTATACTGTGATGAAGAACACAAAAACCTAAATTAGAATACTGACCTAATGCCTGTGAGAGTTAAAACAATAGCCTTTCTGTTACTTAGCTTTCCTCTTGAGGTGAGATAACCAAGATGCAAACAGGGCTGTATACTCGGCCCTCAGGTGTACTCATTAGAAGCCTGCAGTCTGCTATTAAGTGTTACTAAGACATATACAGATACAATGTAGAAAAATCTAGTGCACATCCCTTTAAGAAAATTCAATAAACTAATGATCCCTATTCACTCCTATGTAGAATACATTGACAGAGGCCTGCCTGCTTCCCCCACTTATAATGAAGGGACAACTCATCCCGTTTCTGACACCTGATGTTCATACATAGAGATGATTTAGTTTGGTGTTTCTGGAAGTTGGTAATTTACCTAAGAATCTCTGTCTGAATCATTGTGCCGACCATTAATGCCACAATCAATGTCTTCAAGTTTTAGAGTAGCATTCAAAACTTAATTTCAAAAGGGTTTGTCTTTAGAAACTCAGTTCTTTGTTCTGTAGCTAAGATAGAATATTGTTCTGAATTTGTTTTCCCGCCTCTGGAATTTCATAGGATTATTTATTCCTTACAAACGGAGTGGTTTGTTCAAAGGATAAAGACGCAACAAGATTTCAAATACAAAATCTTCCTACTCCACCAAAGTTAAGTTTGATGTACTCTGGTAGCTGCAAATGACCATTGTTTTGAAACAAGATTGAATGTTTTCCCCACTAATAGAGAAGAATAGAAAGTGATGTTGATGGAGGAATTTTAGCGCTCTAGGAATGAATCCTACAGTAGGAAACTGAATGAAATCCCAAAAGACCAGACAAGCCTTTTATTTATTTATTTTTTTAGAAATAAACCAATATTGACAGATGTGGGATCTTATCCAAGAAGGCTACAGAACAATGTTTCCATCTTGTTACAACATGACCTTTACAGATATCTTTTTTTATCTTTTTCATCTTGAAGTGGGCCAATATAATGAAAGAACTGCTTGGTGAAAGTTAAAATGTATTTATTATTAAGGTTTGTCAAAACAATTTTATTATACAATTACTAATAGTAAGAATGTCTAATTTGTGCACATAAATTCTTTTTTATTTTCATTATTTCAGTTTTTGATGATGTGATTCTGTGATAATGAAAGTTATTTTGTCCGGTTCACATAGCCTTATTTTTTTGTAATTGCTTGCATTTTCTACAAATATTATTTTATTTTTACATGTCTGTTATCTCAGTGTGTTTTTCCAAATTGTATTTTTGTGCATCTAACTTTATGTTTGAGGTTTTTTTCTAAGCCATTAATTGTTGCTTTCATGTCACATAAATTTAGCAGAAAAGTGAAGCACCTACTGAAATATTGTTTTAACTGAAACATAGCGTTAAATGGGAATTATAACAAGTTTTCATGGAAAAAGTCTATTTTTTGCACATCAATTTGAAATTCTTATAAAATGTAGAATGCATATTATAGAATATAGTAGAATGCATATTATCACTGTCCTGTGTAGCTCTTCAGTTTTCTATTTAAAGGAAATATTTTTCCTCAACTTCTGAAATATAATTTCCTAAAAGAAGCATTCTGTATTTAATATAGTGTTCATAAGTAGGAGATTCTTTCATTTAATGTACCCTAGAAAATAAAGAATGCAGACATCTTATCGTGTACATAGAAAATGCCTGCTTGGTATTTTTGCATTTAGATATAAAAGTTAGCCCAGCACCCTGTGTAGTTCTTTATTTATTATCACTGGATGGAATGTGGAGGCATTTTTAATAATTACAAACTATACAGTATATAACCTTAGAAAAGTTCAGTACTCCTTTAGGCTGGGTACACATGAGCGTATGATGCGCAACGCGTCATACGCTCGTGTAAAAAAAAAAAATACGGCTCAATGTAAGTCAACGATACTTACCTAGTTCTGGACACACGAGCGTATAATGTGCATACTCTGGGTCTGGAATGTGGTGTGTTGCATTTTGGCCAGCACATATACGCCGCGCCCAAAATGCAACACACAGGAAGTGATGTGAATGCCAAGGGGAGCATTCACACCGTCACTGGTAAGTACAATTGAAAAATACGCTGCACATTATATGCTCATGTGAACCCAGCCTTAAAGTGCTTTATTGTGGTGGAAGTACTTACTAAATTTTACTGTCCCTGTATTGTCAAGAACAATAATTAAAATGCTACAAATGTATAACACATAATAAAAATCATCTCTAACATTTTAAAAAACTGTCCTTAAGAAAGGTCCCAAATTAGAGCTGAAATGTTGGCATGAGTGATGGCACAATAAAGCATTTTAAAAAAGTAGAAGGGAGTACTGGTCTTTATTTGGAATATGTATTATTTTACCTTAGTAGACTGAAGTAATTGGGTGAGCAGGCACTGTACTTAGAGCTTTAATTCAGAAGAATAATCAGGGCATACATTATCCTGTATTGATATTGTGAAGAATAATAAATCATTAAAAAACACATGAACAGTGTTTATTTTCCCTTTAAACATAGAAAGCAATTGCTATTTAATTGTTTCACAACCTTTCTTAAAGGAGAAGTATAGTGCCGATATAACTGCACACATATATATAAAATTCCTTTTTACTAAGCCAATCGCTAACACAAATAGATAAAAAGTTTAGTGAAGAAATAAAACTTGCCATTTGTTTCCCTGATTAGTTTTCCTGAGAGCTGACATTTTGTTCTCCCCCGCTCCCCACTTTCCCTCTTGCAAGTTAGGCAACATGAGAAGAAAAACGAAGTTTATTGAAAAGTAATTAAAATCCAAGCATCTTGAAAAGTCAAAAGTAATTGAACCATTTCTCGTATCTATTTATTTATGTGTTTATATGCTTTTTATGAGAACTTCTTATTATTTATTAGACCATGGGTGACTGTAGTAAATTTCCGGATCGCTGTTTCCCTTTAATTTTTACTACCTGGTTCTCTCACGTACGATCCCTTATTTATCAGCTGATCAGTCAGCTATGTTAATGAGATCTCGGGTGATACGAACCGCTACCCTGATTCAGCTTTCCGCATACCTAATACTCTCTTTTCACTGAACACACCCGTGGCTTCTATTCTATACATCGTTACCTACTCTCTGCAACATGATTGAGAACCCCTGTGTTCTGGTAAGTTTTTATTTTTACTCTATTTATACTCTCTCATACACTTGCACCTCATCTATGATTAAGCGCCTGAAGCGCGAAACGCATTAGGGGGTGCCATAGCCTTTGATTTTACTTTTGACTTTTTAAGATGCTTAGATTTTAATTACTTTTCAATAAACTTCGTTGTTTTTATTGTTTCTGGAGTGCCGGAGCCATTGTTTTGTCTGTATCTCCCCTATGGGCCTTCCACTCCGTGGCACCCATCATTTTCTACATTGCTTTTCATATTTTCTACTGTGGATTGAGTGACCCTCTTTTCCTTGTTTGCATTAACATGAGAAAAAAAAGCTGCCTAACTTCTATTGGTTAAGCAGTTTGCCGACCTTTAGTAGTCATCAGACATGCATGTTTACATTTGGAATGCACAAGATTACAGTGGCTCGGGGTCAAAAAAGGTAACTTGTGTGCAGGTGTTACATTACACATTAGGCAAAAATGTCCGGGTGAGCATACTGATTCATGAAAAACTGGCCAGTACACATTACACACACATTTCCTGGTGCGGGAGCTTTGACATGCTGCTTATTAAAGCATCCTGCTTCAGATGGAACAACTACTGTATTTGGGAGAAATGCTTCTTACTAAGGTATAGTACTGCATATATAAAGATGGTAATCTGACTATACTTCTCCTTTAAAAAACAGAACTTGCTTGAATACTCCATTTGTTCTAAAAGGCAGAGGAAAGGTTTCAGCATAACAAAACTTTTGCAGATGCCTAGCATTTATCACAACATTCAGTACATAAGCAGATTATAGGAGCACATTTACATATTCCTGAGCACATTGTGCTGCACAGTGCATGGATCATAAGCTGACACTAGGTACATACGAGGTTTCCCTAACTGAGTAGGTTGAATGCACTGAACAGCTTGCAATTCTTAAGTGCTTACTAAGCCAAACAGGTATGAATACAATGCCATTACCTAAATTGTTGTGAAAAAGTATCCTTTTATTTCTTTTAAGAAAACTTCTCATAGGTAACTAAGCCTTGAATGAATCTGGTGTGTCCACTGTGGCAGAAAGAAGCCCTAAGTGAGATTAACAAATGGTTGTGTAGTTTTTCTAGCTTGCTCTGGGATGATTTGGCTTTGAAAAATATGATTAAATGATAACATACAAAATATTCTTTAGTATAACAGGTGCACACGCATGCCAGTCTACATTAAAAATGAATAAGATTCTTACAGAAAATGTTCTTAACCAAAAGTATGGATCTAATTGGTGTCGTGGAAATACGACTACTTCTTTCCTGTACCGGGCTCCGAATCAGTGGTGTTATACAAGCGCTTGCAAATAGAGAGAAAAAGGGCTGACTTAGAGGAATAACACACAGAGTCTGTTATCACAGAAAAAGCCTCTCCTGAGTTTAATGGGTCGTTACCATGATTTATAACACAGTTTGTTTAACTCAAAAGTATCTGATCATACAGAAACAAAACTAGATGCTAATTGGCTAAGCAGATAAAACATACGGTATTTGTTATGCTGAAGTAAGTTGTTTTGAGACCCTGAAAGCTAGAAAACAACTTTCAGACAAGAGCAAAATACTGTCTCGAAAGAAGGCCACTTTCTTAGAAATTGCAAGGCTAACTGTTTACTATCTATCTCTATGCAGACAAAAAACACTTGCTTAAATGCCAAGGCTATATTGCTTGAGTGATATTGCTGAACTAAGGTTAGTCCTTAAAGGTATAGTTCATTAAAAAGTCCATATAGCTATTGAGTAAATATAAGAATGAATAAGGTCCGTAGATACGTCCTTTGAGTAAAATATATACACTACTGGCACTTTCTGCACGCGGTCACGTGACGCGGCTGTAGTGACATCACGCGCCTGGTATGTATGGGGGTAGGAGCGCGCCTGCCTCTCTGCCTATATAAGGCAGACGTGATCCAGTCCCGGCGCCCGATTATATATACACCTATTCCATAGTGTCTTTGGGCTCTGTGTGTGTCAAAGTTTAGTACTTGAGTTATAGCCAGTTATTAGTGTACCTGTCTTTGCTAGTGGTTATCTGCACCTGTTCCCTGTACCTTTTTCCTGTCTCCTGAGTCTGAGTTTCCTTCTTCACCATACTCCATCTGTAAACAGCATCCCCAGGGACCGCGACCTGGACGTTGCCCGCATCTAATCCCTAACTCCCTTGCGGGAGCTCTAGGTGATAACCAGCAGCATCTTAGATTCCGCACCCTGTTGGTGGCTAGTGTCAAGTTCACTGTGGGGAATACCTGGTTTCGGCTATCTTCTATTCCTTCTATAGTGGGTAATCGTGACTATATATATATATATATATATATATATATATATATATAGTCACTTGTAACTGTTTTATACCCCTCCAGTCAAATTACATTCTCTTCTCTAAAATGTAAGCATAACATGACCATTAAGTTAAAATGCAGAATTACTATATGCTGAATTAAAATAATCAAGAACAAAACAAAGTGATATGTAAAAAAGTAAGTTTCAACTCTGCAGAAATCAATGCCTCCAAACAATTTTTTTTTACTGTAGTCAAGGATCCCCAACACACACATTTTTCCTTAACCCTTCTGATATATATTCTTAGGTTGTGCTGCATTTTTTAAAAAATATATCCACAGATTTTAGCACTTAAGAATATATCATTGCATTATGTTCAAATAAAAATAATCAAGTAGTGATTTTCCAATATGAGTTGTCCATATACCAAACATATACAAAAGAAAAAAGGAATAGCATATATATTGTGCCTAGACATAATATTTTACATGCTTCAGTTTCCTACTTGATATATGTGTTAATAATGGGTACTTCCAAAATGTCATGTACAGTATATATGGTTGTATAAATAAAATCTGATAAACATTATTTTTGAGGTGCTACTTCTTTATTCTTCTGTATATATTTCTGCTTCATTCTTTATATTTTTAACTATATATACAGTATATTTATGTAATGCAAAATTTAAATGCCAGGTCTGTCCTGAAATGCAAAAATCTTATTTATATAAATACATTCCAAAGCAAACAGAGATGTTATATATACAAATAAATGTTACCATTACTTTTGCTTTAAAAGCAAATTGAAGAAACAAAATGAAGATGCAGATTGTGTGACATTGTTTCAGAACATTTTGCAGCATTTCAGTAGCTGTTCCATATATGTTCGCTAGATGTCAGCCCTAAACAATTTTGATAAATGACCAAACACTGGATACTTTTCCTGTATTTTTTGACAATTAGAGAATTTAGGTGTCGCCTGTACTTGCTTCTTTCTAGCTGATGCTTAAGTATCTGAGCTGCAGAGGTGGTGATAGATGTACAGATATAGAAATGTGTTATGGCTGGCTGAATTTACAGGTTAACTCAATTCACTAAAATACAAAGTAATATGTGACATCTACTGAATAAATCTACAGAATATTAATATTGCTTAACTGCAAGCCCACTGCTACCAGCATTTAGAAAGTCCGGAGGTACGAATGGTGCTGAATTGTGCCGCTCGTGACACGCAAATGCAATGTAATGACGCAAGCTTCAAGAATGTTGCCTCAATTATGAATATTGATACATGTATGCCTTGGCCATCTGTCACCTCAAAATACGCTAATTGTCTATGTATTCATAGCAAAAGTACGTAAACTGTACTGCAGTACTGTACTACTGTAAACCCATGGTTGGTGTGGTTTGAAAATAACAGCCTTTGCTGAATAAGTAATGTTTTCAAACTGGTAATGTTTGGTAAATTAACATAACTAAGGGACCATTTGCACTTTTAAGTATTACCCTCATGACTTTCTCCTTCATCTAGTAGATATGATGCTATGTGAGTGTCATCTAGACAATTGTGAGATGTACAAATATAAAGAAGTTAGCAGAATACTGAACGCTATAAAACTAGCAACATTGAATAGCCGACAGAAGTAATAATTTTCATACACATCTAATGCAATCTAACTTTATTAAACCTTATTTCAGATACATAAGTACTTGGTTACAATTATGTTTTTGGAAGGTTTTGTTGATGGCCAGAATTACCATGTACCTGGGGGTGGGGGGGACAAAAATTTGCAATGAAGTTTTATATGGCCTTTTTTCCATGTAGCCGATGAAAACTTATTGGCAGTATTAGTATTATAATGGATATAAAATAATGGGGAGAGGGGTTGGGGAATATTTGCAGACTTTCATGGTTTGATGTGTACACGTGATGACCCAGGAGAGATTTAAGTGCACCTGTCATCTTGCAATTGTTATAGTAAAGTACATCAATCAATAATGTAAATAATAAAGTCAATTCTCAAAAAAAAACATAAAAGTATTAAGTAGGTCTTACTGTAAGGTTGTCCCAATTTCCAGATCTGGAAGCTGCCATTTTGGTAATAACTAACTACTCAAAATCTATTTCCACGCCCCCAAATACTCTGGTTCCTCTCTCCCTCTGCCAAATCTCGCCCATGCGCACTGGATCAAATCAGGAATGCACATTGGCAGCAGTAACTGAAGCATGAAATGCTAGATGCTGCAGCATTACCTGCTAATATTGATGCAGTTCTAAGATTCCCCACATTGAGGGTCCACAGGACTCCCACACCACCTCCAACATCAACCCCCTCCAATCCACTCAACATCAACCTTCACACCCAGCGCTATTAATCATTAACTGGCATGTAAGCGGTTATGATTTAAAACCCAATAATTTCCATATTGCTACTCTAATACTAGCGCTGTGGAAATAATTAGTATAAACTACATAAACCCCATCCAGTAGGGATCCCTAGGACCCCCCACACTTCCTCCAATTTCCCCCAGCATCAACTCCCATCCAGCACTTTTAGGGGGGAATTCACCATTGAGCGAAGTGAGCTCCAAATCCTTCGGCTCACTTTGCACATGGTGTTATGAGCTCGCTGATGTCCTGCACGTGGACATCAGCGAGCGCTTTAAAGGGATTCCAGTCTCGGCGAGGCAACTCAAGGTCCACTGACTAGCTTAATCAGCTAGTCAGTGGTTATGATTTAAATCCAATTATTTCCATAGTACTACTGTATTACTAGCGCTATGAAAATAATTAATGTAAACTAAACAAACTGTAGCTAACAGGGGTCCATGGGACCCCTAAACTTCCCCCAGTATCACTCCTCACTTAGCGCTAGGCTAAGTGAGGGGATCACTAACTGCAGGAAGTGGCTCCCTTCTTTCTTCTCCATGCCGGCACTGAGAATCTTTCCACGCTCCTCAGCTATATCTATAGTGGTTCCCCGGGATGTTTCTTCTAGCCGAGGAGTGGACCTGTGACGGAACTGCAGGAATTTTGTCTCTTTATATACCCTATTCCTGTTGCTGAGTTTGTTTCTGTGTAGACTGTTATCTTCAAAGTCCCACCTACCCCAAAGGGACACAGAGGAGCAGGGGGGAGGGAAGTGGCTCCCTGGGCTAATATTATAGTAGCGCTATGAATATAAGTGAGTTTTAAATCATTATCCATTTGCATGCTGGTTAATGATTAATAGCTCTGGATGGGGGCTGATGCTGTCATATACAGTATATGATGCTTTCTCTTAAATCCTCCCAACCCAACTTGGGAAATTAAAGTCAGACTGACAGGGAAACAGACAGCAGGAAAAGTTGTATAAAGGTACATTTTATTTTTTCTACATCTATATTTAAAATAATGATATTTCATTAATAGAACTTAATTAAGTCATTGAATTTTGAGGTGACAGATGCACTTTAAGACGGCGCTTCTCCTCATTCCCAGCCCATTTCTAATACAGGTGAGTATCAATAGTGAAAGGAAGTCATTAGTGAGAATTTCTATTTAAGTTCATTGTCATATTTTCATATATATATCTGTTAACTGAGTTAGCAGATTTAACAAATATTATTGACCATTTAACAAAAAAAATCTAGGTTTACTTAGGTTACTGTCCACTTTACTGAAAATCGAATATATCCAGTTCATTTATAAACAAAAGCAAACCTAGAACCACATAAGAACATCTCAAACATTATTCAGTAATTCAGCAAGCAATTGCATTGATAACAAACCTATAAAAGTACAATAGATTGGTAAGTAGATGGAGAAACAGATGAAAGACAGGTAGACAAGCAGTACCATCTGTCAATCTTGTTTTTATTAGTAGCTTTATTGATGATTTCCATATTGCTCTGGCCACTTGCACAGTGTGGTGGAATATGTTTGCACTTTGTAAGCTAAAATAGAAGAAACAAACAGATCTGTCTTTTATTATATATTTACATCCTAAGCAACAACAAATATGATGTATGATTGATTATATTCATTATCCATTTCAAGATTTTCTCTGCAAATATAACATTGAAATCAAATGTATGTAATAAAAGATCCAACACTGCATTATGTTTCTGGGGAATTCTATCTATCAAAATTCTAAGGATACCTTTTATTAGTTGTTAAAGCTAGTTAAATGTGGTAGCGAACACAGTGCTACATCTAATGCACTTTTGATTACTTATGAGATTTGCAGGTATGTTAATAGACACCAGACTATGTTGAGTATTAATTTAAAAAATTCTTTATCTAGATCTGGAACTGGTTTCCAACTAGGAATAAAGGGTATATTATCATCCTGGTATTTTCTGTTTTAAAATAGTTCATTTGTGACACAACAACACTGTGAATATACACTCACCGGCCACTTTATTAGGTACACCATGCTAGTAACGGGATGGACCCCCTT